>RJWJ010041514.1:0-13455 GCA_004363605.1 Indri indri | reverse complement strand
CATGGAATGATACAATATTAATCCTACATAGACTGAGATAAATTAGCATATATATTATAATCTCTAGGTAAGATACTTAAAATACAGAGGGAGAAAGAGAGAGAAAGAGAATGTAATAAACAACAACCAAAAAAGGCCAATAGAAGCAATAAAATAAAATGTTGAAATTATTTTTTAATCCAAGAGAAGGCAAAAAAAAATAATGTAACAGGAGCCAAGAAACAGAATGGAAAAGTGAGAAAAATCAAGATAATATATTAAACCATGCGAACATTAACATTTACATTAAGCATAAATGGATAAATTAAAAGACAAAGACAAAAATTAAAAGACAAAGATTCTTATGCTTGATTAAAAAAAAACAAAACCAGTATGGATTGTATAGGACACACATGTCAATGATTCATATAGTTGGAAAGAAAAAACATGGAAAAACATATATCATATTTTTTAAAAGCATGAAAACTTGTTTGGCATATTTAATATTAATCAAGGTAAAAGCCTAGGCAATTAGTATTAGCAGAAGGGAAAAAGAGAAAATTTATAACATTGACAAGGTCAATTTGTCAAGAAGACATAAAGATCCAAATGTGTACATACTTAACAACATTAAAAATGTACAGAATATATAGTGACAGAGCTAAAAATAAAAATAGGCATATGCACAATTGTAAAGGAAATTTAAAATCCTTAACTCAATAATTGATAGAACCAGTAAAGTACTGTACCAGTTTTCCCTGTGTGTAAAACTCATTCCTTATAATATGTATTGCTGACTGAAATGCTCTGTTCTCTCATCAATTATTATTTCCTAGCATGTTGTCTCATCCTAAACAGCATCTCTTAAGAACCCATCGAAGGACTCATAATTGACTAATATTTTACCATGTTTACATTCTACATAGAATATATTAGTATCAGACATTTTCTTCATTTGGTCATTGTTAGTCTCTGCCCTGCTAAAATGTAAGTTCCTGAATGCAGTGTTTTTTTGTCTTCCTTACTGTTATCGCCAAACTCCTAGATTGGTGTTTGACAGAGAGGGTGAACATGGTAAATATATCTTGAATATAAATAGATGCCTGAATGAAGGGTGATAAGCTTATGATCTCTTTTTAAAATATTGAGTATAAAATTTGTGAAATTATAATGAAGAAACATAATGTAAGTATCAGGAATATTTAAAGAAAAACCACATTACATAATGAAAATAATGAAATGTGTGTATAAGAGACTACATAGAAAAAATGAGATGTTAAAGAAATTTGAATATGCTAATTTCCTTTCATAGCTGGAGTTTATTACATTAAATAGTTGATTAAACTACAAAATTGAGATTTCAGTCTGTTATTAAAAAATGTAAAAGCAACCAGTAATAAACTAAAATTCAGACTACGTAAATTTCATATGCCTACAGAAGGGAACAAAAAGAAAAGAAAGTAAGGAGATACAGCAAATATAACAAATATGGCAAGACAGAGATACAAAGGAATTAACAAAATTAACTCTAACAACAATAAATGTAAACTGCAAAAACTGACAAAGCAAATGGGAAAAATAAGGAAAGTTATTCTTTTTCATAAAAGAATGTAAAAAAAGTGAAAATTATAAGTATTGCCAAAGATACACAAGGCAAATGCAAACAAATAGTAAGCAGGGGTCTTGACATTAATACCACATGAGAGTTTAATTAAAGGCTAAATGCATAGTGTGAGACAAATGTGGTGTGCCTTATAATTATAAAATAGGCAATCTACAGAAATACGTAACAGTTATGAGCTTTCTATATATCAAATAACTTGGCATTAAAATATATTGATCCAAAAATGGATAAAATTAAAGGAGAACTAAAAGCGTAATAATTCTTTCAGACAATGCTAGATGAAAAAATTAAAATAGGTAAGACTATAGAGGCTTTGATTGATAATCTTTGAAAAAACATATACTTTTTCAAAGCATTCTTAAAATAATTCAAAAATGGCTAAGCTATACAAATATCATAACAAATTCCAAAAAGTTTAAGTGATATATTATAATCTTTTTGAAGATTAGTAGCAAAAAGTAGGAAAAAATCAACTAAAACAATCTCATGCATTTAAAAAATTCTTTTGAAAAACTCCTCAAAGAAGAAATGAAATTTTATAATTTATCTTTCAAAGTAAGCGATTTATACCCAAAGCCACATATTAAACCTAAAGTCAGTCTAAGGGGAAAATTAATTTCCTCAAACACTTATGTAACTGAAAAAGAAATGAAGTTTGTAAAATAGTAAAATCAATTTGTTTAAAATGTAAAAAGAATTGTAGCAGGAAGGAATTATTAATATAAAAAAGAGGTTTATCTGTAACAAGATAATTACAAGAAAATATTTTAAAGCAGAATTAGTTCTTAGTAAAACAAAGAAATAGAACAGGTCTCCAGATAAATAAAAAGGCTGATAAAACATATTTTATAGGATGAGAACTGAGAATGCAGCAATAAACACAGATATAAGAAAATATCAAGAATTGTCAGGAAGTATTCTTCAAAATCATGCAAATAAATTTGAAAATTGGTATAAAATAGATGATTTCTCAGAAAGTACCAATGACAGAATGTTTTTTTTCAGAAGTAAAAAGTTACTTGAAGAGAAAAAGAAAATGCAATCAGATCGATAATTACAGAATATATTAAGAAGGTTAAAAAATTGTGCCAAAAGAAGATATTTTCATGGTTGAATTCTTTAAAATCTTCAAATAGGTTATTTTAAGTGCCATCTAAACAAGGCATAGAAAAAGGAAGCTTTAAAAAATATTTCGAAGAACTCAACAAAGGATAAATAACAAAATATTTAGTGGGAAACCATTGACTTATGTTGTCCAATATGGTAGTCACTAGCCCAATGTGGCAATTTAAATTTAATTTAAGATTTAGATTCTCAGTTACACCAATCACATTTCAATTGCTTAATAGCCATATGTAGCTAGTGGCTACCACATTGGACAATGAAGAAATATAACATTTCAGACTTTAAAGGTAGTTCTGTAAGAAACACCTTGGTGAGTCTGTCCTTTCTGGATATATCACTGAGGGACAGAAAAAACCTGGTTCAACCTAATTGACTAAACCTGCTCCATCTACCCCGTTCTGGGGCCAGGGCGCAGGAGTACAGGGAAAACTTTGGCCCCTCTAGGACCTCAAAAGAAGATTAACGATCCATGTCACCACACACTTTCAAATATGTTATACTTCCCTGGCACAATAGCTTTCTGAGACAGATATATACTGCACCAGTCTCGAAGAGTGGAGACTGAGACTTTCAGGGGTTAGCAACTTGTTTAAGCTCACTCTGCCAATGAATGTTAATGGTTCATCTTAAATCCAGCCTTCTAAATCAGGCCCCCCATACTCTTCACAATGTATTACTCAGTTCTTACTCAGAGCAGGTATTTGGGCATCCTCTACATGCTTAGACGTATTGCTATACTATTGTGCCAGGTAATTGAAAGCTAATTTGTAATCCACGAGAGCCTGCAAGCTCTAAGTGCTCTCAAACATTCAGCAGGCAGACTTTCAGTAATTATTATTGGTTCTTGCTTATTTGCCAGACTTGATAAACATTACAACATTTAATATACAGTATACAAACAGAAAGAGAGAGACAGAGGGGAGGGAGATATGCTTTGGTTAAAAAAATAATATAAAGTAGAGAACATAATTTTGATCCAATTTTATATGAAAACAAATATTAATAGATGGTTTGGAATAATAAACTACTCCATCAATGTATCTAGCACAATCACTTACACATAGTAGGTACTCAATAAGTGTTGTGGTTGTGTATATCTGGTAAAATTTAGAGAGATGAAATGGTATTCCTCACATTCTACCAATAAGCAATGGCCCGTTTTTCTTGGAAACTAGATATCTAAAGATAGACTCTAAGAAGAAATCAAAGAGCAGTCATAGTGTAAATGTAATATTTATCACTCTAGTGGCCTCCTTTTTCTTGTATTATGTAGGAAGTAATGTTGGTAGAGTATTTGATTTTATGCCCAAATAACCACAAACTAAACTGTAAAATAAGATATCCTCACTGCAATTTGCTGCTGTTCATCTCAATGAGCAGTGTCCATGCCCAAAGCACATACAATGGCAGATCTTATGACAGTGGAATGAAGAGATGATCCAGAGTACCACGTTCACTTAGTGCATGTATTCCCATCTCTACTGGTGGTATTGACAGAAGTACACCTTAGTACAGTGAACTACCAGGAAGCCCATTTTGGTAAAAAAGCCCAGAAGAGTTTTCTGCTTAGATATCAATGGAAGGATCATGAGTACAGTTAACTATTTTTTTATGAAACAAACTCCATGATTAGGATGAGGAAAAGGAGGGAGGTACATTAAAGTATTATTCCCTAACAGTGATGAAGTTTGTCACTCTGAGAAATTTGAAATTGCTCCTCCAAGCTTTTAGGTGTGGATCAGGAATTTTTTTTTCAGCATATTATGGGGGTACAAATGTTTATGTTACATATATTGCCTTTGCCCCACATGAATCAGAGCTTCAGACATGTCCATCCCCCAGATGGTGCGTACTGCACCCATTACATGTGAATATGCCCATCCCAACCTCCTTCCTCCTATCTGCCTGACGCTTGATGAATATTACCGCTAAAGGTGCACTTAAGTGTTGATCACTTAATACCAATTTGATGGTGAGTACATGTCATGCTTGTTTTCCCATTCTTGGGATACCTTCACTTAGTAGAATGGGTTCCAGCTCTATCCAGGATAATACAAGAGGTGCTAGACCACCATTGTTTTTTGTGGTTGAGTAGAACTCCATGGTATACATATACTACATTTTATTAATCCACTCATGTACTGACGGGCATTTGGGTTGTTTCCACCTCTTTGCAATCGTGAATTGTGCTGCTATAAATATTCTACTGCAGATGCCTTTTTTATAGAATGTCTTTTTTTCCTTTGGGTAGATGCCCAGTAATGGGATTGTTGGATCAATGGCAGTTCTACTTGTAGCTCTTTGAGGTATCTGTATATTACTTTTCACCGAGGTTGTGTTAGTTTGCAGTTCCACCAGCAGTGTATAAACATTCCTATCTCTCTGCATCCATGCCAACATTTATTGTTTTGGAAGTTTTTGACAAAAGCCATTCTCACTAAAGTTAAGTGGTATTTCATTGTGGTTTTGATTTGCATTTCCCTGATGATTAGAGATGTTGAGAATTTTTTCATATGTTTGTTGGCCATTAGTCTGTCTTCTTTTGAGAAGTTTCTATTTACGTCCTTTGTCCAATTTTTAATGGGGTTGTTTGATTTCTTTTTCTTGTTGATTTTCCTGAGTTCTATATAGATTCTAGTTATCATCCCTTTATCAGATGTATAGCATGCAAATATTTTCTCCTATTCTATAGGTTGCCTGTTTGCTCTTGTGATAATTTCCTTGGCTATGCAGAAGCTTTTTAATTTGATCAGGTCCCATTTATTTATTTTTGTTGTTGCTTTGATTGCCTTTGGGATCTTCTTCAGAAATTCTTTCCCCGGACCAATGCCTGTAAGAATTTTTCCAATGTTTTCTTCTAGAATTCTTATAGTTTTATGCATTAGGTTTAAGTCTGTTATCCACTGTGAGTTGATTTTTGTGAGAGGAGAAAGGTGTGGATCCTGTTTCGGTCTTCTACATGTGGCTATCCAATGTTCCTAGCACCATTTACTTGGTAAGAATTCTTTTCCCCAGTGTATGTTTTTGTCCACTTCGTCAAAGTTTAAATGGCTATATGAGGCTGGTTTTATATCTGGGTTCTCAGTTCTGTTCCATTGGTCTGTGTCTCTGTTCTTGTGCCAGTGCCATGCTGTTTTAATTACTATAGCCTTGCAGTATAGTTTGATGTCTGGTAAATTGATGCCTCCCAATTTTTTCTTCTTGCTTAAGATTGCTTTTCCTATACGGGGTCTTCTCTGGTTCCATATGAAGCATAAAATCATTTTTTCTAGATCTGTGAAAAATGATTTTGGTATTTTAATAGGGATTTCATTGAATCTGTAGATCACTTTGAGTAGTATAGACATTTTAACAATGTTGATTCTGTTGACCCATGAGTGTAGTACGGTTTTCCACCTGTTTACGGTCTCTGCTATTTCCCTCCTTAGTGTTTTGTAGTCCTCCCTGTAGAGGTCTTTCACCTCCTTAGTTAAATGCATTCCTAGGTATTTTATTTTCTCTGTTACTATTGTGAAGGATATTGGAATTGATAAACAAATTCAGCAAAGTTTCAGGTTACAAAGTCGATGTACAGAAATCGGTAGCATTCCTATACACCAACAAGAGTCAAACTGAGAACCAAATCAAAGACTCAGGAAAATATTAAACTGACAGCAATGTGCCAACTAGGTTGGAGAAGAGAGTATCACAGATAAGAATACCAGTGAGAAGACTAACAGTTCCAAAATGCGTGCTACAAAGAAAGCAGGAGGGAAGACAAAAGAACCAGCATAAGAAACATTAGCAGTTTGATGAATTGATTTATTCATCCAGCCAAAATTGAATATCTCCTATAGCAAAAATCTGTTTTCAGTGAGATGGTAGGACAAAGAGATGGAAAGAAACAGAAACAAAAAAAGCAGAAAAACATGGCACCTATGTTTCAAGAAATCCCAAGTCAGGATAAAGATGTCAGAAAATAATAAAACTACACTAATAACTTTCCTTTGGCAATATCAGTGATGAGTAACAAGAAGCAAAATATGATAGTGATTTCTAGGCTACATGAGGAGAACTGACCATGTGAAGAAACAACTCGCTGTACCAGGAGATAAGGGATTTGTGTTTGTGGGCTCATTTAAGGTGCCAGAATAATCGTGGTTGCTAAGGGCATGATAAGAGGATAAGACATAAATAGGATAAACCTAAGAGGCAAAATCAACACAAAAAAAGTCCAAAAAGTTTTATTTTTAGTTTAATTTTAATACAGGGCAGTTCATTGGAAGTACCAGGAAAAAGAACATATTCCTAGTGGTGAGGAGGAAATATTTATGGCATAATAAACATATGCAGTTCTGATGGTATGGGTTGAGATCTAAGAGAGATTGTTAATAACTTTAAAAATTCCCTTAAAAATTGTGCAATAAAGAAAGCCAAATATGCCATTTTGTAAATAAGAAAAGTTAAATGTTACACATTTAAAAATAGGCACAGGTGGTGAATCCAGGCTGCAGCATTTGCTGTACTACTTGAATGTGTGATCATAGATGGTGCATTTCTCCTTAATGAATTCTTTTTCTATACATGTGAAAGAAGTACAACGCCTTGCACTTACCATGCTCCTATGGGACACAAAGAACTTTAAAAACTCTGTATAAAATTAAGAAAGCAGGCTCACTTACATAGAAGCAATTTTTTGAAAAATTATAAACAAGTATATCCTATGTGCCAACCATTACACTTAGGCAATGGGAATTCGAAGATAAATAATAGGACACAGTCCAAAAGCACCATAAAGATATACACATTGACAATTATGTATAGGAAAACAAAATATTTGATAATGGCATTTGTCTGCTTAAAAAATACTTTTTGTTATTTTATTCCACTTGATTCTTACACTAATTCTATGAGATAGCAATTTAGTAATATTAGATTTATCATTTTTGTCTTGTGAAGACAAATGAGGAAACACTGAGTCTTGGAGAGTTTTAGTGAATAGATCATGGTTAGAATTTTTCAGGATAAGAATCTAGGTTTTCTGACTATGAATGATTGATTTTTGCACTGAAGTAATAATAGCCTTCCAAAAAGGAAATGGATTTCTCCTCTACTATTATAATGATGAAGATATAAAACAAAATTCCATATCTATGGAAAACTAAAAAATCAATCATGTCACTCAGTGATTTAGTAGACTATCTGAAAATGCTGTTCCCATTTATCTTCATTATTCAACTTATTTACTGATTTAACCAGACATTTAGCATGGCCTTGACATAGCCCTATGGTTAAGCACATTGGAAAGATATTTTGCCAGATGACTCAAAATGTCACTTACATGATCTGCCCAGATTGCCTGCCGGCACTGATATATTTTTCTGAAATGAAACTATCAGACAAAGGCAACAATGACAGCACATCAATGCAGATAATTAGCAAATGATAAAGATCAGGCTTTGGTCCAGTCTTATTTCCATTTTAACAATGGCAGAGAAGAGAGAAGGTCCTGAAAGGATGGGAGAGACAACTAGGGACTCTCCCCATCCCTCTCAGCTCTCAAACTCCAGGGTTACCTTGGAGGAAGCCCAGACATGGGTCATACTAGTTACTACTAGTGATAATGCTTTTGTGCTAAAGGGATGTTACCAAAAGTTGTCCTTACAATTGACAAACTCAGAGTAAATAGAAAATAAAACTGACATTTTTTAGGTACCTATTGCATGTTAGGCCCTTTTTTTACCCATTTAAAAAATTACAATATAAGCACACATTTTTCAGATGTGGAAGCTGGGGCTCAGGGAGGTTACATACCTTGCTCATGGTCAAACTCCGGCTAATGGTAGAGGAACCATTCTCATAGATCTGGGCATTGCTATAATGCTAATCTGCAAAGTGCTTCTGAAGGACCTAATTGAGAATGATGGTCACGGAAAAGTCACTAGGTTGAAAGCTGACACTAAAGAGGCAGCAACTATCTGTAACAGTGAAGAAGAAACAACCCAGGATTATGAAAACAGTGAGTTTGGAATTGGGATTAGATGGAGATGTGTGGGTATCTATAAACTCAAGAGATTAAAGGATCATGCAAGAAATATAGTTCAAATGCTCATTTACCCACAAAGCTGAGTAAGTTCCTGTACTTTGGGCTTCCCTATCATTTGACACCATATCTTCTATCTCCTGTGCCACACATCCTCTTAACCCCTCTTTATTGTATCCATTGCTGCAGCAGACAGATTGGTCCAGTGTACGGTATCTCTCAGCTTTCCAGTGTATATATCTCTTCCATAGGAGTTCTCACAGGCCACAGCCAGAAATCTACAGGAACCCCCTGGCACTCACGCATACAAAAATATGGAAATGCAAGGGATTTCCTAACTTCATGTTGCAATTCTGACCAATGTGGCATGGGAGAGAGCTCTATTCCTTGAGCCGAAAATTCTTAATTCCTCAGATTGGTCAAGTTATACATGACCAATTTGAGGAATCAAGCAGAATTAAGCCCCAGTTGCCAGAGCAGTGAGAAGCTCGACAGTGCACCCTTGTATTTGTTTTCCTTCTTTTCCTCTTCCGTAGTTTCTTTTTCCCCTCTCTGTATCCTTGAATTACTTCCTAAAGTAAACTACATATACACACCTTTTTCTTTGGCTGTGGTTTCTGAAGATAGGGCACTTTGGGGCCAGAATGAAGAGAGACTCATTCTAATCCTGACCTAACATGGAATGAAGCCTCAAGGCGCTCTGTCCTCATTCACTTATATTTTTAATAATTTTTATTTCAAAATATTAGTGGGTATGAGTGTTTTTGTTACATGGATAAATCGTATAATGCTTGAGCCAGGGGTTTTGGGGTGCCCATCACCAGAATAGTATACATTGTACCTGACAGGTAAGGTTTTACCCCTCAACCTCTGACCCCTTCTTAGTTTCCAGTATCTTGTACACCACTTTTTGATGATATGTACCCATTAACTAGCACCCATTTATTAGTGAGAACGTGTGATGTTTGTTTTTCCATTCTTGAGATACTTTACCTATGATAAGAGTTTCCAGTTCCATCCAAGTTGCTGCAAATGACATTATTATAATACATTCATTTTTATGGCAGAGTAGCATTCCATGATATATATACACCAGACTTTCTTTATCCACTCATCAGTTGACGGGCACTGAGGTTGATTCCATATCATTGCAATTGTAAATTGGGCTGTGATAAACATTCAGGTACAGATATATTTTCGATATAATGACTTCTTTTCCTCCAGATAGATACCCGTAATAAGATTGCTGGATCAAATGAAAAGTCTATTTTTAGTTCTTTGAGAAATATCCATACTATTTTTAATACGGGTTGCACTAATTTACAGTCCTACCAACAGTGTATAAGTATTCCTTTTCAATGCATGTGTGCCAAGATCTATAGTTTTTGATTTTTTTAAATAATGACCATTCTGACAGGGGAAAGATGATATCCCATTATGCTTTTAATTTTCATTTCTCTGAGGATTAAAGATCATGATGGGGTGCTGGATTTTTATCAAACACTTTTTCTGCATCTTATTAAGATGATCATTTGGTCTTTGATTTTACTTCTGTTTATGTGGTAAATCACATTTATTGATTTGAATTTATTATAACATCCTTTTATCCCTGGGATGAAACCCACTTGATCATGGTGGATTATCTTGTTGATGTGTTGTTGAATTTGGTTTGCTAGTATTTTGTTGAAAATTTTTGCATCTCTGGTCAGAAAGGGATATTGGTCTGTGGTTTTCCTTTTTTTGTTGTATCCTTTCCTGGCTTTGTTATCAAAGTGATACTGGCTTCCTAGAATGAATTAGGGAGGTTTCCCTCCTTCTTAATATTATGAACATTTTCAGTAGAATGGATGCCAGTTTTTGTTTTTAAGTCTATTAGAATCTGTCTCTGAATCTGTCTGGGCCAGGGCTTTTTTGTTGTTGTTGGAAGATTTTTTATTACTGTTTCAATCTCACTGCCTATTGGTCTACTCAAGATTTCTATTTCTTCCTGATTCAGGTTTTGGCAGTTGTGTGTTTCTAAGAGTTTATCCATTTCCTATAGGTTTTCTAGTTTGTGTACATAGAGGTTTTCCTTTGCATTTCTGTGGTATCAATTGTGAGGTCTCCTTTTTCTTTTCTCATGAGCTTATTTCAGTCCTTTATCTTATATTTCTGGTTAATATAGCTAGCGGTCTATCGATTTTGTTTATCTTTTCAAAGAATCAATGTTTTGTTTCCTTGATCTTTTGCATTACTTTTTGGTTTCCACTTCGTTTAGTTCTGCTCTGAGTTTTGTTATTTCTTTCCTTTTGCTAGCTTTGGGTTTGGTTTGTTCTTCTTGTTCTAGTTCCTAGAAGTGTGACATTGGTTTATTAATCTGTGATCTTTCTGTCTTTTTGATGTAAACATTTAAGGCAATGAACTTCCCCCTTTACACTACTTTGACTGCATCCCATAGATTTTGGAGGCTTGTATTATTAGCTTCATTATTCAATTTGAATTTTTTTTTATTTATACCTTGATTTTGTGAATAACTCATGGATCATTTAGCAACAAGTTTTTAATTTCCATTTATTTATGTAGTTTTAAGAGTTCCTCTTGAAATTGATTTCTAGTTTTATTCCACTGTGGTCTGAGAAAATACATGGTATTATTTTGATTTTTCTAAATTTTCTGAGACTTGTTTTGTGGCCTAACACATAACCTATCTTGGAAAATATTCCATGAGCTGATGAGAAGAATGTATATTCTGCAGTTTGGGGGTAGAATGTCCTGTAAATGTCTTTTAGGTCCATTTGTTCTAGAGTTCCATTTAATTTCATTGTTTCTTTCTTGATCTTCTGCCTCAATAATCTGTCTAGTTCTATTGGTGGAGTATTGAAGTTCCCAAATATTATGATGTTGCTGTTTATTTTTTTCCTTAGACCTAGTAAAATTTATTTTATGAATTTGAGAGCTCCTGTGTTAGGTACATATATGTTTAGAATGTTTATATCTTCTTGTTGAATTGATCCCTTTTATCATTTTATAATGACCATCTATGTCTGTTTTTCACCATTGTTGATTTAAAGTCTATTTTGTCTGATATGAGAATAGCTACTACTGCTCAGTTTTGGTTACCAATTGCATCGAATTTTTGTCTACTCCTTTACCCTGAGTCTATAAGAATCTTTGTGAGTTAAGTAGTAAAATGTATTTCTTGGAGACCTCATGTAATTGAGTTGTGGGGTGGGGAGTGTTCTCTCTCTTCAGCCAACCTACATTTTTTAAGATGGGCATTAAGACTATTCACATTTAATGTTAGTAGTGATATGTGAAATACTGTTATCATCATGATTTTGATTGTTATACAGTTGCTTTGTTCTCTCACTTCTGTTACTCTTTTATGAGTTGTGAGTTTTAACATTGGGTGCTTTCACACTGGTGGGTATCGAATGTTCTGTTCCATGTATAGAACACTTTTAAGTATTTCCTATAGGACAGGTCTAGTGGTAACAAGTTCTCTTCTTGTTTGCTTGTCTGGGAAAGAGTTTACTTCTCCTTCATTTATGAAACTTAGTTTTGCAGGATACAAAATTCTTGGCTAGCAGTTGCTCTGTTTAAGGAGACTAAAGATAGGACCCCATTCCTTTCTGGCTTGTAAGGTTTCTGTTGAAACATCTGCTCTTAGTCTGATGGGTTTTCCTTTGCAAGCTACTTGATGTTTTTGCCTCATGGCTCATAGGAGTTCCTCTTTCATGTTGACTTTGCCCTGTCTGATAACTATATACCTCACTAATGCCCATTTTTCAATGAATATCCCACGTGTTTGTTGAGCTTCTTGTATCTGGATGTCTAAATATCTAGCAAGACCCAGGGAGTTTTCCTTAATTATTCCCTCCAATAGGTTTTGCAGGACTTTTGCTTTGTTTTCTTTACCTTCAGGTATACCTCTGATTTTTATATTTGACCATTTTACATAATCCCATATTTCTGATAGATTTTTCATTCCTCATTCTATTTATTTTTGACTGACTGGCTTAATTTGAAAGAATTATCTTCAAGCTTGGAAATTCTTTCTTCTGCTTGGTCTAGACTATTCTTAAAACTTTCCACTGTGTTTTGTGTTTCACTAAATGAACTTTTCATTTCCAGATGTTCTGTTTGATTTTTATCAGTCTAACTATCTATCTATTAAAATTTCCATCCATTTCCTAAATTAGTTTTTCTGTTTTCTATGAGTTGGTTTTTCATTCTCTCTTGGATCTCCTTGAGCTTCCTTACAATCCATATTTGGAAGTCTTTATCTGTCATTTCAGTATTTTCATTCTGGTTGGGATCCATTGCTAGAGAGATAGTATGATCCCTTGGGGGGGGGGGGCTCCTTTCACTCTGATTGTTTATACTTCCAGAGTTCTTGTGCTGATTCCTTCTCATCTGAAGAAGTTGTTATTTCTTGTTTTTTGGATTTCCTTTTGTTTATTTAGATGGGTCATTTTTTCCTTCCTCTTAAGGGTGTGCCTATAGCATACGTTGGTTAAGGACCTTTGGCTTTGCTTCTGGGTGCTTGTGATGGGGGTCTAGGTTCTGGATGGATAACTATTATAGATATCCTTAGTGTGGTGGTTTTCTCAATTGCTAGTTATTTGTAAGCTGTAGCTGTGGTATACTATGTGTGTGGGCAGATTCATGGTCTCTTGTCAACAGGGGCAGATGGATGTCTTTGAAATCCCTTCTCTTTCCCCAG
>RJWJ010041513.1:0-13471 GCA_004363605.1 Indri indri | reverse complement strand
GGGAAAGGCAATGAAACAGATTCTCCCTTAGATCTATGGAGGTCTTGCCAATGCCTTGTATTCAGCCCTGTGAAACCCCTTTTGGACTTCTGACCTCCAGTACCGTGAGAAAATAAATATGTGTTGTTTTAAGCCACAACATTTGTGATAACTTTTACAGGAGTCGTAAGAAACTAATATAATATATTTCTCCCTCACTGTGCTTTAAGCATCAAGATGACAGGGACTGTATCTTCCTGGAACTTGGCAGGGATTCAGTAAATGTTTGTTAAATGAATGAATGACTAAAATTTAATGTTGTTGGTCCTATTTATGTTATCACATAGTAGAATAAATTTAGTCATATAACACCCTCCAGGGAACTATTAGTCTGGTCTATTCCTTTGCTGTTGCCCTTGTGTTATGAGGTTATGGTCATAGGATTTTAAAGATGAAATTTTATTAATAATAACATTTAAAAGTTTGAAATTATCCTCTATTTGAACGTAAACTGTGAGTGCAGGGATCTTCATCTGTTTTATGCTCTGCTGTTTTCACCTCACATAGTAGATGTATCCTAAATATCTGTCAAATGGTAAAAGAAAGCAAGTCTAGTCAATTCGACAGATACAGATATATATTAGTACCTATGACGTGTCAGGCACAGAGTTAAATGTTGACCTTCAACAATAAAAGGGCTTCAGTCCCTGACATATTCAGCTTTACGGTCTAGAAAAGGAAACCAGCAAGTAAGCCAATAATTGCAATAGAGAAAGTGCAAGTTGCTATTTGAGTAATGTTCTAGGAACATGTAACACAGAAATGTCGTGTAACATGGAAATGTTGCATAACATGGAAATGTTGTGTAACACGGAAATTTCGTATAACATGAAAGAGGACATCCATTTCTACTTCCTCTAATAGAAAGATTCCATTTTATCTGGAAGCCACTCTTTGCTGACAGTCTTTGAGGTTTGAATGAGACTGGTACAGCCTCAGGGATCAGCCAGTTGGTGTATTCTATCTCCCCTCACTGTATTGATTGGTTCAGAATATATTCTATCTGAGCAAATCCTTAGTCTTTTGCTAAAATAAAATAGCAGTGAGGCATTCCTCTTGAGATGTTCTAGTTAGTGTGAAGATATACCAGGGGCCACTGTGAGGACAGAGACTGCCTGAAAATGGAATTAACACAGAACCAGGACGATCCAAGGGAAGAAAGGTACAAGGTCTTAACTCCACCTTTGAAGTTGTAAGCCAATAATGTGCACTTTTCCCCTTTTAGGCTAATTTCAACTGAGATTCTGTCCATTGTGATGAAAAGGATCTTGACTAATACAGGTTAGAAAATTTGGTTTTGATGTAAATTACTGAAGATGGTGAAGTTAGGTTGGAAGTAGGACTCCACTGAGATATATCCCTAATCACTACTGGGAATGAGGAACAGAGTAAAGAAAGGAATGAAGAAAGGCGTAATTTTTCTTGGAAGGAAAAAAAAAAGTATTAAGAGGTTTAATAAAGACTGAAAAAGTTTATTTTTAGCCCCTGTTACTGAACCACCTACATGTCTTAAGGTAGAAAAGATATCTATGTTCATAGGATAATTTAGGGAACCAAATTAATAAATGGAAAAAAAACTTTTAACTGTAAATCTAATGTTTTTCTTTGTAGACCATGCACAGATAGTTTTCAGGAAGAAATATTTTATTTTTAAATAAATACTAAACAATGTGAGTGGAACAAATCTGTAACAGTAAAATCCATATAGGATCAGATTCTGTTGATGCTAGAATGTCATGAGTGTAAGAAACCCAAGATTTAACGGATGTGATTAGCTATTAAATTTTCCAATGGTGAAAAAAAAAATCTCAGAATGTACCAGATGTTTCTATTTCTTCAAATCTTTTGTCTTACTATGTTTTATGTAAAATTTGAAAACATAAAGCAGATTTAAAAATTCAAGTTCAAATCTTTAAAAATTGATAGTTTTTTAAAATGCTAAACACTTGATCATAGAGTAAAAGTGGTAATCATCAAAATCGTGTCCTGTGTCTGTTATGAGTTATCCAGGGTTAGAGATAGCATCATTTTAAACCCAGAAACTAACAGATGCTCAGTAGTCTTTAAAGTTAGTGTCAGTGAAGGACAAGAGCTGCTATTATAGACGAACATAATAAGTAATAATAGCAAACATTCCTAGTCATAAGCAATGTGATTTCTGTGACATTCAGTATTCTTACTACCTTAAGAATTTCTATCTAATATATTATCTTTCAACTTTGTTTTTTTAACAGAGTACTATAATTTAAATTGTAGTTTAAAAGGATCCACTTGGTTCATAAATACAAGTGGGTTAGCTGCCATTTGTGTTTGCTATGGGTTAAGCACTTTTGTCCATATCTCATAAAATTATGGACTGGACACTTAATTTGGTTAGTCCTGAAGAAGTACTGCTTATGAGACTTGGTTTTGTCAGGAAGACAAAATAATCCAAGGAAGTAAACATGAATCTAGTCACATGTATTGGTAGAGTAGAATCAAAGCCCTCCTTTAGGCATTCTAATTATTGTATTATGCCATCAGGGCCTAAGGAGCTGGTTTCTTCTACTGTAGTAATTATTCCTGAGGATTAAGCTGACACTAGAAATTATAATAAGTCTTTCCTGCCACGATTTTCATGTAATAGCCACTGACAAATGTGGTTATATTATTTTGAAAACTTCTCCCAAGGTAATTGATTCTTAACACTTGAAATAAGTTGCTTTTAGGGTTAATATCAATAAAAGAAAAATAAATTCTATTTTGTTAGCACTTTTACATAGTTTACTATTTTATAATATAAATAGAATAGTATGAAAGCAAATCTAGAAGTAAATTTACCTCCTGTAAATACTCACAATCAAGTACCTGTGATAAGCGGACACTGGAAAGTATTTATGATTGCTTGAATTTTACTCTGTTTCATACATAGCCTTTTATTGAATTGAGAGCCAGAGCAAATGAACTACCTAGGAGAGAAAGCCAGAAAAATGGAAATATTCACTGTGACCAAGATTTCTTCAAAGAAAACAATGTATCACACAGCAAATCCATGAAAATTGGCAGGTGTAATAAACCTGCTTTGCTCAAGGATCCCAGAAGCACATAATAGATATTCCTTTGGGTCAGAGTGTGATGAATATTGAGTACATCACAACCCACGCTCTGCCTATGGTCTTGTTCAGATTTACTGTTAGCATAATAGCACCTTTAGGAATGGAACACCAGGCTATATTTTTAAGCCAAGTGACATCTTTGCAATTTCTAATAGAAATAGCCCAATTTAGAAATGCTGAGAACACCATTTTCATGTAATGCCTACTGATAAAGGTGGTTATATGATTATCAAACCTTCTTCCAAGGTAATTGATTCTTAAACCCTAAATGAAATTGTTTATTAGGACTGATAACAATGCAGAAAAAAAAATCCTGTTTTGTCAGCATTGGAAGGAAATGAATGCTGTGCAGACTGGCATTCTATAGGAAATGAAGGCTCTTTGTAGAAGGGAATGGGAGAAATAGTGTTTTCACCACAAAGTCTTTGAAAGACAGGGTCTCGTTTTCTGCAGAGGTGCTAATGCCAGCTAATGTTTCCATTTTAAGCTGTGCCACAACTTGAATATAACATGGGGAATTGATAAGAGTTTCTCCTCCCCTACTTAAAATTTTCCAGAGGGTTACAGTCAAAGTCCTTATCGTGCCATCACGTCACTAAACAATCTGACTTCTGCCTACCTCTTTCATCTCAACGTGTACTGAACTCCTCTCTGCTCACTGCACAGGAGGCATACTTTTTTTCCTTACGCTCCCAGAAATATCAAAGTTGTTTCCTGCTCAGGGCCTTTGCACTTACTGTTCAGTTGTCTGGACCACTCTCCAAATCTTTCTATGACGTGCTCTTTCCATTACACCTATCTCAGATCAGTCACCTCCATAGAATGACCTTCCCTTAGGACCTTGTCTTTGGAGGCAGCATCTCATCCGACCTAGTCCTAGTCACTCTCATCCACCTTTTTTACTATATTCCACGAACTAGTCACTATCTGAAATTAACCTGCTTATCCATTTCTTTACTAGTCCACTTTCTGTCTATACATAAGTAGAATATAAACTCTATCAGTCATATATGTGGTGCATCTCTTGTGCCTAGTACAATGTCTGGCACATAGTAAGCACTCAGTAAATACTTTAAAATAAATGACTAAATGATTGACCTCTCAAATGAAGCCCCCAAGACTACTTAAGGGTAAACCAGTATTTTCAAACACTTTTTAGCAATTGTACTGGATATTATTAAAATCCACATTTAGCAGCATAAATGTTTTAATCACAGTACATCATTTGGTCTTAGATAGGCATTTTTTTTTTACTTTTTAAAAACATCACGATGTATATGGAAAGCACAAAGCTAGTCTTAAGTTTTGAAGTTAACTAATATAATTTGCTTAGAAACACTTGACCTAGGCAAGTGTAACTTCAGTGTGGTTTGTTCAGGAAGCGGCACATTTAACATAGAGCCAATGCCATGTTGGGTAGCAGATACCCGTCGACATTGCGTCACAAATAATCTACATATTTAAAATTAGTGGGCTGTATTTTATCTTAAGATGTATTTGTTTGTTCCTTTCCAGTTCCAGTGTTACCAGCCAAGTTAATCTGCTATTACTTCTCCCCGAGATTTTTGTAGTAGCTTCCTAGGGATTCTCCCTATTTCGAGGCACCCTCTACATCCTTTCCAAGACTTAGCTTATTGATACAGACTCCTCTGCAGAGAAAACTTCATAAAGCACAGCTGATTCTGTCATTACTCTCTGTCAAGACCTTCACAGATCCCATTTCTTATAAAGTTCAAACTGTCTAATCGAGCATTCAAATTCAATTTCCTTCAACAAATATTGGAAGTTCTCCAATTAATTTAATTCAACCTTTGTCACGAGCCATGCCTTCCCGTATGCTCTTTATATATCCTTCATTCGAGTCAGACTGTACTGCTAGTAAGATCTCTGCACGTTTTCCATTCCCAAGCCTCTCCTCGTGCTAGTGTCTTTCTCTTCATTATCCTTCTTCAGATCCATTTCCTTCTCTTAAAGTCAAATCCAAGCATTCAGAGACAAATTCAAATGCTATGTTTACTCTAACTAATCCTCCCAGTCTGCAGTCCCCAACCCCAGGGCCCCAAACCAGTACTGGTCCGTGGCCTGTTAGGAACGTGGCCGCAGACTCTGCCTCCCTGCCCCTTTCCACGGGTCTGGGGAAAAATTGTCTTCCATGAAACTTAGGAAATGGCTTCACAGCAGTAAGTGAGCGGCGGGCCAGCGAGTGAACCTTAATCTGGATTTGCAGCCACTCCCCACTGTTCATATCACTGCCTGAGCTCCACCTCCCATCCTCCATCCATCCCTGGAAAAATTGTCTTCCATGAAACCTGTCCCTGGTGCCAAAAAGTTTGGGGACCACTGCAGTGACAAATAATTCCTCTTTCTCCCTAAACTCTGATTCTATGAAGAAGAATTTTGTCATTTCCACAGTCTTTGTTTTAATCAGGTCATTTTTCTCAAATATATACTCACTTTGAGAACTATATAGTATTTAATATTGTTGAAAATAAATTTATAATTATGGAATGCTCAGTCCCAAAGGGAAAATAAAGATGAACTTTTAATATTTGATTAGTTGTACCTTATTCCTAGTGTTTTATCATTTACAAAGCATTCTATGCATAGTGTTTCATGTGAGCTGATAGTGGGCAAAGGAAGGATTATTATCTCCCTTGTATAGCTAAAGAAACTGAAATTCAGAGAAGGTACATGACTTATTAAAAATCACAGGACTACAAGATTTTATGAGAGTTTATGAGAAGAATTCAATACATGGATGAGAACTTTTTTGAGTTCAAGACATTGCTTCTTGACACAGACTTAAATTTATGTAACAGTTCACTTTTTAAAGTTGGGATCAAGAGTTTTTAGAGACCAGCTTCTGTGAAGAGTATAATATGATTTAAACAGGTAGTCTCCAAAATTTTATGATCATCAAACGAAGGGAAAAAATTATGAGCATATAAACCCAATATAGCTATACTTACATCATGTACATTATAAACCGTAAAAGAATAAAATTTAGAAGTATTAAAAAAATAAACAGATACACAATTTCTGACATTTTCTGTCTTCACCATCAACAGACCATCTTGTATACCCTCTAGATACAAACTGCCCCACTTTGGAGACCACGTATCTTAAAGACAAGAAAGGATGTATCCTATGTGGCATTGACAAGGAATCAGAAAACAATTTGCATTTTCAGGCAATTCTCAATTCACCAGAATAAAAGAGGAACTTGGGTACAAATGCAGTCACAGATGCAAAATCATGATTAAAGCAAAAGTAGGTGAAATTGGAAAAAAATATATTTAATGTATCTCATTTCATTAAAATAGCATGCAAACCATAAGAACACATTTGCAATTCTACAGACATCATTTAAAATAGTAGATATATGTATCAATTTTCAATAGCTATGTAACCAACTACCCCCAAAATTAGTGCTTTAAAACAACAGTGCATTATTGTTGATGATTCTGTGGGCTTTCTGCATATTTTCCTCTCTGGTTATGCTTTGTCTCTCTCCTGTGAATTCACTGAGTTGGAATCAGAGAGAAATAGCAGGATAAAGGGAGAGGTAAGGGGGAAGTCACCCAGGGCCTTGCAAGTCATGCTAAGGATCTGGATTTGGTTCAAAATTCCTCTTAATTATAGTAGTCACGCCCTTTTTTACAGGGGATATGTTCCAAGACCCCCAGTGGATGCCTAACGCTAGAGATAGCCCCAAATCCTATATGTACTATATGTTTTTTCAATCTGACGACAAAGCCGGCTACTAAGTGATTAAGGGTAAGTAGCATACAGTGTAGATACACTGTACAAAGGGATAACTCACTTCCCAGTTGGACAGAGCAGGATGGAGCAGGAGGGAGTGGTATGCCCTGAGATTTCATCATGCTACTCAGAATGGAATGCAATTTAAAACTTATGAATTGTTTTTTCCTGGAATTTTCCATTTAATATATTTGGACCACGACTGACTGCAGTAACTGAAACTGCAGAAATCAAAACCACAGAAAATGAAACCGTGGATAAGGGGGACTACTGTATATGGATTTTTATGGAAGATATATTATCATTTATTTATTATTTTTTAAATAAATACCTTGATAGATTTTTAAATGGTATAAATTGACATACCAACTAATCTATATGAAAATAATCTGCTTCTCAAACTTAACTTCACATTGGAATCACCTGAGGACATTTTAAAACACTGATGCCAGAATTTCAGTCTCAGAAATTCAAATTTAATTCATCTATGTTCGACTTAGTCACTCATATTTTTTTAACTTTTATTGAAATCCAGAATACCTCTATAACATGCATAAATCATAAGTGTCAGTTCAATGAATTTTCATAAATTGAACTCACCCATGTAACCAGCACCCAAACCAAGATGCAGACCATGGCTAGATCTCAGAAGCCCTCTCCAATCACAGCTGAGACACAAAAGGGTAACCACTGTCTGATTTCTAATGACACAGATTAGTTTTGCAAGATATGTAAATACATAAAGTCACATAGTATGTACTCTTTCCTGTCTGGTTTCTTGAGTTCTGCATTAGGTTTGTGAAATTCATCCAAGTTGTGTAGAATTATAGTTTGCTTATTCTCATTGCTGTATAGTACATTATTCTATTTTATTAATCATTCACATTTTTATCTTTCCAGTCTGCTCTTAGGGGTTTTTAAATGCTCAGTAAATGATTCTTAATGTGCAGACACTGAGGTTGAACACCACTGATGTCGTGAAAAGTGTACCTAGAAAACCTAAATTAAAGTGAGATTCTGTCAGGCCTCCGTGGAAATTGTGGTAGTGTCCTCAAACTTACATACTTCCCATTTTTAATCCATTTCCAATTGAAAATCACTGACGTATTTAACCAGGGGTTTGATGAAACTGGCTTGTAGCAGCTCATGAAAGAGTCGAGTGTTATTTTCAGGAATTTTGTAAGCAAGTTGTTTAAACATGGCCATTATTAAAATTTAAATTTTTTAAACTAACAATTAAAATAATTATTAAAAAGGTCATAAATTTTCAAAACTCATTATTTCCAACTTATTTTTGTACACTTTACTGTTATTTTATGGTTTTAAGGTTATTGATATCTGTTGTATTCTCATGCTGGAAATAGTATATCATGGAGAACTACTGTACACTTTTCCTTTTCCCCAGTCCTCATCAGCAGTGTCATGTCGTTAGTGTGGAATCAGCCATGGGAAGCATCTACACCTCAGAAATTGTCAAATGTTACAAATCAGGGCTTCCTTTTAGGCTGATGCTGAAAGAGTTTTTAATAATGAATATAATTTGTATGAGGGTGAGAAACAGTTTAAGATTTTATCACATATCAGATAAACTGACGATAAATTTTTACTGGGAATAGAGTTAGTACGTTGGGATGCACCTCCAGCTGCCAAGTCATGGTTGAATTGCAAGATTGGCTAAGGATAACAGTTTTCAGTGAAACTTGGCAAAAGCCTTCTGTGAGAATCAATTGACTTTGTGGAATTTATAATAAAAGGTTTTGTGTATTTTATTATATTTAATTGTGTGCTACACATCCATTGTATTAGTAAAATTGATAATAAATATGTATACATATGTACACACATATATACCCATATAAACATATACGCATGCACATATACACAAAAATATATGTATAGATTTTCTTTTTCAGAAAGGTGGTTGTTAAAGAACTACTAGCATGCTGCTCTGTTTAGCTACTTTTTGTTTTTTTTTACCATTTTTTATTAGTGGAAATATGCCATGTTTTACAGATTTATTGGGCACAAAAAATAATGTAACAAATTAGGCACCCAGGCTATGGTGACCATATATATATATATATACACACACATATACATATACATATATATACATATACACACACACACACATATATATACACACACACATATATATGTTCTGTGTATATATGTATGTGTGTGTGTCCTATATATATATATATATATATGAATATCGCTAGGTGATAGTGTACTTGTTTTTGTCTCTTTCAGCATTAATTTAGATTTTGATATTTTGTTTACCCTACAGGGTTAGTACCAAATTAAGGAACAAAGATAACAGATTTTGACTCTGCTAAAAAAAAATTCTCTATCTGAAGATGTGTCTATTAGGTTATCAGAAAAACAGATGAGGAGCTTCTTACCTTTCTTATAATTAAAAAATCAAACTTGCATTTCCTAAAGCTTACAGCCAGCAACAGGTGCTGCCTACTCACTTTGCCAGAAGCTCACAATAGAACATATTTGGTACATACAGAACTAAAAACAACATTTGAGTAAAGAACACAACCCTCCCAATGTTCTGACCAGCTCTATATTCAGTTCTCAACACTGAGCCAGGAAAAAATGATGATTTTTTTTTATGTCAAAAAGGGCAGAATATTTGTTTCGTTTTTTGTTTTGTTTTACCTGTATTTGCATACATGAGAATCTCAGAAAGCACTTATAATCAAAGAATACAAAAGTGCTACATTCGTGGTTGGAAATTTCCACAGCCACAATGGTACAGCTCAAAAGGGAGGTAGGTGCAAAACCCCCCTCCTCTTCATAGGTGTCTTATTCAGAATCACCAGTAATTGGGTGAATTACTGAGGGAAGAATGCTTTCTGGGAGCAAATTATCAAAATCAACTCTGTGTGGCTGCAGCATCACTTAAGAATTGCCAATTGTGTTTTCCACTTTGCACTCCTTAGGTAGTGTTGCTACACTGAATCTGAGGCCACAGCTATACTTCGACATGTCGAAGTTCATGGCCATCCATTCGTTTTGCGTACCCAAAGTCTGCGTCTCTCTTTAATAGAAGTTGCCAATTTGTCAGATGATTTGTTGCTGTGTGAAGCTGGATCTTGCTTTGCGTTTGAGAACACATTTCCTGAGTCCCAAGCACGTGAGGATCGATGACACAGATGGACTTGGAGAACTGGCTCCAGAAACATCATCTTCTACTCAACTGCCAGTTTTCCTGTTTACCATCTAGCTAGACATTCTGCCCTTTTGCATCTGCCCATTGCTTATATTTTAATATCCAAATTCACTCCAAATGAGAACGTAGGAACAGAAAAGAAAAAAAGCTAAAGAGAAGTCAGATCATGGAAAATAATCTCTGCCTGCAGACTGGCATTGCAGCCTCTTGTTTCCTGTTTGTCCTTGAAGACATTGGGGTTTGTAGTATTGTACCAGACGGACCCTGCACAAGGATCCTATACAACAATCCTTTCCAGCTCTGCTGCTCAATGCTTTTCAAGAAGAAAGCGTTATACAATTTTACAATTTTTTAATAGTTCTGATGAAAGAATATATAAGGACAACACAGTTTCTTTTAGCTAAAAGTCACTTTGCAACTCTTCTGTGAATTTATTTATGCATCTTGTGCTAGTCCCTTGGGTAATTATAAGTGAATTACTCTGTGCTATTTCACAAACATTTTCTGATTGTTATTTTGAAATTATTATCTAGCGCAACACTGATGGAGTGTAGCCACAAATAGGTAACGCTTGTTAAACTCTAGTGGTGTCTTTAAAAGACACTCTTCTGTCGCTAAGGCTGTACCATGTCCTCCTGTTCCAGCCTTAAAAGCTCATTGATTAGTCTACCTGTCTGTCAATGTGGTCAATCATTTAATTCAGTGAGATGCTCAGACACTCCAAACAAACTATTAATGTGGAGAGACAACGCGAAACACATGTTTAGCAGCTGATACAGTAAGAAGGTAAACACTTAGCCAATCTATAATCAATTGATTCTTCTCAATTTACACTACTGCTTTTTTTTCGGTGGAAAAGTGATTGAAAATCAGGGGAAATCGGCATCAGGAAACAAGAAGGATCACTGGCCTGACAACCTTGGCATAGCTAGAACTATGTTTTCCAAAATTTCCGTTCCGTTTACATCTGCATTGTAGATAATAGAAAGGGATATTTGTGGGAGATCCAGAGGTTTGAATGTCATTACCCTATGAAAGATATGTGTAAGTCTGGCGAGAGAGAGACTCAGATAAGAGAGCTTGTCCTGGGTTTTCTTCTTCATATCCAGATTTTTGTCCCAACAGCTGGCACCAACAGCAACCCCAGGCCCACCCCAGTTTTAGAGGCAACAGTGCACATACACTTCCCACTCACGAGCCACTCTGGCAGCTGGACGTGCCGGCTTCCCAGAGTTCCTTGAACAATCTGACATGTCCACCTAGTCCAGTGCCCACGAGGGCTTGTTGGTGACATCGCTGTGATCCTTCACCACTCACTTTTGTACCTGCTTCTTCTCTTCTCTTACTATTGTATAAGGTCTTCTTCCTAAAACAAATCTGCTGTTCCATATTATTCACAGTGGTTTTGCTTTCCTGACTGAACCTTGACTAATACTTGTACAAGTCAAATTTGTCATACATCATGGGGGAACAATATCCACATCACTATACTTTGGTTTTCTCTGTGGTATCTGGTGAACAGTGAGGTTCTCGAATGACTAGATTTTCCATGTAAAGTGTGATTAGTACACCGAATAAATCCTTGGCAAATATTAGTGGAAGCCTAGTAGTCCTGGGCAACATGGCACAGACATTTTTTTATCTCTTCTTATGTGTTGTGAATCCCACTATCTCCCTGTGCCATTAAGTTCCTACTTGCTGCCCTAACCTCTTTTGAAGCTTACATCATCCCCCAAAGCCAGCTTTAGCCTAAGTGCCCCCAGTGCCATGCTCTAACTAGGGAGCACATTAATTCACACACACAAACTAAGGATTGAGTGTACTTCTAGTCACTGCACCTCTGGATGTACTTACTGTGGTTCAACCATAATTGTTAGTGCTTTAAGCCAAAGAAAGGAAAATGCAAGCAAGTGTAGGAAGGTATGTGGCTGTCATAAGGTAACAGGGATATTTTTTAGTAGCAGCACATATAGTACCTCTTAGAATAGAGGGTAGTTTCACACCCCATCTCATTTGCAGGACGTGATTCCTCTTGAGGTTATCGGAAGGGTAGAGAGGCTGGGCCACATGCTTGTCCATGGTTGCTTGTGTGGCTTGTAAGACCTGGACACAAATCAGGTGCTCCTACTCTAGAGTTTGGGCCACCAAAATATGTTGGCACTTTAATGAGATGAGGCCATTGGCTCTTGCCATTTGCACTCTTATTGCTCATTCTCTTTACCTCTCACCTCAGCTGTTGCTGAGGAAATCATAATAGTTTCATGTTCCTCATTTTGAAAATTAGTTCCAACAGTCCATCTGCTCTGATCAAACCCCTCAAGTGCTGTCCTTTTGCTGCAGAACCAAGTAGATGCTTCTTAACCCCATAAAGAAGCCCCATCAGGACCCCAAATGAGCCTTCCAAACTTTTTTTCCTACTTTTCCTCTATAAAGACACTTCGTGCCAGCCAAACTGAGGGCACACCCCACATACACTCGCTTCTGCAAGGATATACCTATTAATAACTAATAATATTCATAACAGCTGCCTGTATTGAGCATTTACTAGGTTCCATGGATCCGCTAGTTCTCTACCTATAGTACCCAGGCAATACCATATGAAGTGCGCATTATTGTTATTCACATTCTGTAGATGAGGGAATCAAAGCTGGAGAGGTTAAATAACTTGCTCAAGATAACACGGCAAGTAAGTAAACAGAAGTCGCATTTTAGCACAGAATAAATTTTAAAATGACATTCTCAGACTCTCTGTGCCACTGTCTTTCCCCAAGCACACCCCCTTCTCAGAGTGCCCTTTCCCTGTGAACACACGTCTTGATTCTTCCTTCCCTTCGAGGGCCAGTTCGAAACCAGTAAAGTCTTCCCTTTTCTCCACCCTCGCCACTGACCCACAGGAAGTCTGTCTCCTTTGAATTCCTACAACATCTCTGGGAAGACACATGAGGAAGAAGAGGCATAACTTCCCATTAGCTGGGTAACGTTTGGTGCTCTTCTCTCAGTGTGTAGCTAGGATCCCGACACACAGGGCGGCACCAACTCATCCAGACGACAGGTGCTTTGGGGAATTCAAGCACAGCACTTATCTATCGGTAAGGCCAGAGATTTATTAGGCTGACGAAGGGCACAGGCTCTACAGTTAAAAACACCTTGGTTCATACCTGGCTCCCTGCTACTTGTGTGACAGGGCAAGTTCCTGAAGCCCTCTCCACCTTACCTGCTGCGTGACACAGGATAAGCACTTGATTCACAATAGTTATTGTCAGCGATAGGACTTTTTCTGCATCAGTTGTAAGTTTTTTATATTAGAGATCTTAATTGAAAAGTCTTGTCTCTCTTGTTACCCAGACAGACCTTAAAACTTGACCAGGTGAATCCACGTCTTCTTTATCTT
>RJWJ010041512.1:0-13794 GCA_004363605.1 Indri indri | reverse complement strand
TTTTTTTTTTTTTTTTTTTTTTTTTTTTTTCCTGGTTTCTTGAGCTGTAGAGTTAGGTTGATTATTTGCGATCTTTCTTTTTTGTTTGTTTTTGATGTTTTTGTGTCTTGCAATATATTTCCCTTTTAGTACTGCTTTTACCATATCCCATAGCTTTTGGTATGTTTTCACTTTCATTTGTATCAAGGTATTTTCTAATTTCCCATTTGATTACTTCTTTGATCCATTGATTATTCTCAGGTATTTTGTTCAATTTACACATATTTGTGAATTTTTCAGGTTTCTTTTATTATTGAATTATAGGTTCTTTTGCCCATAGTTGGAAAAGATACTTGATATTAATTAGCCTCTCAAATTTGTTAAGACATATTTTGTGACCCAATATACAATTTATCCTGCAGAATGTTCTGTGTATACTCAAGAAGAATGTGTATTCCTCTCTTGTTGGTTGAAATGGTCTGTGTATGTTTATAAGGTCCATTGGTCTATAGTCTTCAAGTATTCTTTTTCCTTATGGCTTTTCTGTCTGAATGTTCTATCCATTATTAAAAGTGGAAATTGAAATATCCTACTATTATTGCGTTGCTGTTCATTTCTCTCTTCAGGTCTGTTAATGTTTGCTTCATATATTTAAGTACTCTGATGTGTGCATATGCATTTATCACTGTTATTTCGTCCTGGTAAATCGACCCCTTTATCATTATACAATATCCTTCTTTGCCTCTTGTGACAGTTTTTGACTTAAAATCTATTTTGTCTGATATAAGCAGGACCACCCTGCTCTATTTTTTAATTTTGCATGGGATACCTTTTGTATTCCTCCTTTCACTTTTAACAAATACGTACTTAAATCTATAGAATCTCTTGTAGACAACAATAATTATATCTTTTTCAAATCCAATCAGCCATTTTATGTCTTTTGATTGACAAGCGTAATAAATTCACATTTAAAGTAGTTATTGATAAAGACTTACTGCCGTTTTATTGTTTTGTGTCTTGTAGTGCTTCAGTCCTTCTTTTTCTCTCTTTCTGTCCTTTTTATGTTTCATTGATTTTTTTTGCGCTGATACACATTGATTCCTTTCCCATTTACTTTGTGTATCTTTTATAGGTATTATCTTTGGGGCTCACATAAACATATTCTAGCTATAACAGTCTTTTTAAAGCAAATAACAACTTACCTTCAATCATATACAAAAATCCTCCACTTTTACTTCTCTCCCCCTGTGCTCTTCATGTTATGGATGTCAGAAATTGCACCTTTTCATGTTGTCTATCCACTAGTATATTTTTATAGTTGAAGTTATTTTATACTTTTGTCTTTTAACTTCTATACCACAATGTAAAGTGATTTATATATCACCATTACAGTATTACAATATTATGTGTTTGTTGATATATTTATCTTTACCAATGAACTTTATACTTTTATGTGTTTTTATCTTGTTGTTTAGCATCTTTATTTTCAATTTGAGGTATTTCCTTTGGCGTTTCTCGTAAGGCAGGTGCAGTGAAGATCAACTCCCTTAGCTTTTGGTTGCATGGGTAAGTGTTTATCTTTCCTTCATTTTAGAAAGGAGAGCTTTTACATGTACAGTATTCCTGTTTGGAATTTTTTTTTCTTTCAGCACTTTGAATATATCTTCCCACTTCCTTCTAAGCATAGAAGGTTGTGCTGAGAAATCTGCTGATAGTCTTAGGAGGGTTCTTTTATATATGGTGAGTTGCTTTTCTCTTGCTGCTTTCAAAATTCTCTTTGACTTTTGGCAATTTGCTTATAATTGCCGAAGTGGATCTTTGGGGTTCATCTTATTTGGGATTCATTAGGCTTCTTGAATCTGGATGTCTATTTCCTTCTCCAGATTTGGAGTATTTTTTGTCATTATTTCTTTAAATATGCTTTCTTCCTCTTTTTCTCCTTCTTTGCCTCTGAGACTTTCAAAATGCATACAGTGGTCCACATGATGGTTTCCCATAAGTCATTTAGGCTTTCTTCACTCTTTTTATTCATTTTTTCCCTGTTAGCTCCTTTGACTGTACACTTTCAAAGTACCTATTATTGATTGTTACTTCTGCTTTAACCATTCTGCTGTCAAATTTCTCTAGTGAATTTTTCAGTTCAGTCACTGCATTCTACAGCTCCATATATATATATATATTATATATATATATATATATATATATATATATAATATATATGTTTCTTTAGGATTGGTTTCTGGAAAAGCATTTTGTTCCTTTATTGAGTCATGTTCTCTGATTTCTTGGTGTTCCTTGTAATTTTGCGCTGGGACCCACACATTTGATAAAATAGCCACCTCTCCCAGTCTTTACAGACTGGCTTTGTATCAGGTAAGACATCACCTATTAGCCCAGCTAGAGATTCTGGGTGCCTCAAAAAACATTTTCTGTGGAGGTAGCCTGTCCAGATTTGTGTGTGTGGATTCCTAATTCGAGGGATTTTCTTGTTTCTTGTATTCAGGAACTGATAATGTCTTGCTCTCTCTGGGGTTTCCCTGACATACCATTGGTATTTCAAACAATAACATGCCAGTCAGCTCTTTTTTGTTCTCAGTGGCCCACAGGCATCTGCAGTTGCCAGATCTCTTCAGTGCTCTGAGTAGGGATAGACAAAAAGTGGTCCCTGAGGTAGCCCTCCTGAAAAGTCAGAAAGTTGCACATCCAGTCCAGGCTACTCTTTCCCTCCCTTGGGAGAAGCCAGGAGCTGGGAGTTTCTTCTGGATTGCGTGGCACTATGTCAGGAGGAGGGACTATGGCAAGAGGTTGCCAAGTGTTTTCCTACTATTTTTGATGTGGCTGTTTTCACGATTAGCCAGGGTACAGGAACCTCTTAAACGATTTCCGGATATCTCACAAAGGGAATTGATCTTTGCATTGTAGTTGAATAAGTGTTTCTTTGGGAAAAAAGAGGGTCTGGGGTTTCCTATTCTACTGTCTTCCTGACCTGCTATGCTGTTGCTTTGTGTTAATATTTTTATAAATCTCTTTAATGTCTACCTAGACAGCTAGATTCCCATATCTCTTTCTGCAACTAATTTCTTACCTTATATTGTTTCAATAAGTATATGAGGAAAACCAGACTCCCAGAGATATGTGATTGGAAAAAGGACTATTTTATTAGTCAATTAATATAATTGTGGATATATATATATATGTGTATATATGTGTGTGTGTCTATATATATTTATGTATGTGTATGTATACATGCAAATATATACTTTTCTATACCAAAACTCAACAGGTAATATTTTCCTAAAGATTGGTGACAATATGATATCTGAAATTATGTTAACCTTTTGCAGCATTAAAGCCCGTTGATCAATGCTCCACTTAAAATGAGACTTTTACCCATGTATTATGTCATATCATTATGTGTTGGCTATTTGGAAAATATTATTTCATTGAGTTATACAGATCTTTCAAATGTTGGCCCATTATTATTCAATAGCCAAGAAAGCTGTTTTATTAATATTTTCACCAATCACATCAGAAATGTCTTAAGCTTCCAAACTCATTGTGGTGAATATAAGTTTTCCAAAATTAAAATTTTCACTTGATTGTTGAATTGTATCATCAGTAACAAATACTATAAATTGTTTTCTTTGAAATGACAGGCTCCTTTAGTCTTCTTTGAGAAACTATCTGTCAAATATTCAAGTTTGAAAACCCATATTCTATCCTTCAGTCATCCATCAAGTGAAAATGGTATCCCATGAAAAAGCAGCTAGTTCAGCTTGCAACTCAATCACACATGTGTTTTTGAGATAGCAATTATACTTCTGTATGCAGCAGAAGTGTTTTGTGTGTATATCCCTTTTCATTACACAGAATATTTAACAAATTTATGTTTAATAGTTGAAATTTAATAAAACTAATCATTTTTACTGCTACTTCAAAGCCATTCCTAAGTAGAAATGAATGTTTCCTCCAAAAGGACATGCCAGTGAAGAATATAATGGATATTAGTATAAATGTGAGCTATTGCTTTGATCTGTACTAAGCAGCAAGCATTTTTACCAGACACTGATTTTACGTCACCGGTACAAATGTCAAGACAGTGAAAGTGGAAATTAACATCTTAGCATTACCACGAAAATAAATTTGACATAAGAGAGTCCCTAAAATTTTCTCTGCAGACCACACATAGAAAACTGCTGATCTGAGCTGCTATAACAGATATACCCAAGAATATAGAGGATCAAATAACATCAATGAATATTCATTCATGTAATTATCTAGAGCAGTGGTTCTCAACCAGGGGCAGCATTGCCCCTCAGAGGTATTTGGCAATGTCTGGAAAAATTTTGGTTGCCATGCCTGGAGTGAGGAGTTATTGGCATTCAGGGATGCCACTAAACATCCTACAACACACAGGAGAATCTTCCAGAACAAAGAATTAACCTCAAATACCAAAAGTGCCAAGGTGCAGAAACCCTGGTGTAATGACAGGGATGCAGGCCAGGAAAATGCTTGTCTCCTCCGATTGTCTAAGGGGTGAGGCTCCTTCTTTCCAGTTGTCCTATCATTCATTCCTAAAGGGTTGTCCTCATGCACTGAGTGCATCCTGGCTTGCTGGAGTAACATCTTCTATGCAAGAGGCACAGAGACATAGTTGAAGATAAGAAACTGGCCCTTAAGAAGATGATGTGGAAGTTGCATACATCTTTGCCTTTACTTACATCCATTGGTAAGGACTTGGCCAAATGGCCAGGCTAAGACTTTGTCATGGAAGAAGAAGGGAACCTGTTTAAAAGGAGATGCAGAGAGTGGATTCTGGGGAAACACTGGCAGTATCCACAATGGTAGGGAAATGCTCTAAAACTTTTGGAAGGATGGGCTCAAAGGAACCAGAGCATAATAGAACAACTTAAAATTTCTATTTATATATAATAGATTTTTAATAAATAGAAACCAACAAACCCAATTCTTAGTATATTTTGCAAAGACTGGATTTGTAATGGATTTGCCATTTATTTTCTGGAGGCAATTAATTCCTTGGGGATCTAGTAAATAGATTTGCCAAAACAAAGAATATATTCTTTTGGGAGAGGTCATCCATAAAATAGAAATCATCTGATATCTGACTGGTTTATGGAACTTATCTTTGGTCTTCATTAAAATCCTGCATTTTTAACTTGAAAAACAAAGGGAAGGCATCGACTTCCTGTCAAAATCAACAAGGCCTGGATGAAGGCCCCTTGAAAGTCTTATCCCTGTGAGCTAGTAAACATTTATAGCTAATTCGAAATGAGATGCTTAATTACATAATTTCATTCCAATTAAGTTGCTAATTAATTGACAGGGCATCTTTGAGTACTTTACACAGTGCAAGTAAAAAGCAGCCACATCTTGAGCCTATTACCTGTGACCCTTTGGGAGAGATGAGTAAATAACTATTTAAGAGGCTGGAAATGGAGTTTGCGAAAAGAGAAAACAAGAGGCCAGCCCTGGGGGGATCCAGGCGGAGGACCTCCCTTGGCCCAAGCTCCTTTGGGCTTCATCATCAGGCCCTTTCTCAAGTGAGAGTAATGAAAAAAAAAAAAGCTCTCACGGAGCATTTACTACATGCCCAGCCATGTGCTAGGAAGTTGCAAATGAGACTTAAGACCCTAGACTATCTGCCCGGTCATTTTTTAAAGAAATAGGATTGTTTGGGAGTTAGATAAGTAGCTTTGCTATCCTCCCAGCCTCTAACTCAGCCAGGTCTTACCTTTCCATATCTGAGCCTTATTCTGGGGACAGATTATCAGTGTCCAGTTAATCTACCTAGAGAGGAGTGAAGTTTGTGTTAATAGTGAAATGAATTCCAATTTGAGATCAATTTTTCATAATAAAATGTGTTATTTTTACTACTTGCACATCTCAGTTTATTGGAATGGAAAGATGTAATATAGGAAGAAACATCTACTCATACATCCATGCATGATATAGTAGTTACTTCACCTGCCTACACTGGAGAAGATATTACTGGAATGTGTTTTTTTCATCAGTTAATAGGGAAGCAGGAAACTGGAGGGCAGGCAAGCTGGTTGTCTAGTTACTGCACGGTAGTGTTTGCTCAAGGGCCTTTCAAAATCATTTCAGAAAATTCGCAAGGGTTGCACTATCACATTTTTACATCTTATAATTGGTTTTATTTTCTGAAAAATAATAAAATTAGTTCAAGTGAAGATTTATCACTGAATCTAAGGATTTCACATGATTTATCAACCGGTATTATCACCTATCCTCTAACTGGTATCATGCATCTTTATTTTTAAGATATTCTTTGAACAGGTGGGTTTCCTTACAGATATATCAACTATTTTGCCTATTTCTAGTTCCCTGTCACTGAATATCAGCAGAAATCTCATCATTTCATGTCTAAGTGTGTTGGGGGGGAGGGGATGAAATTGTTAGGAATCACCTTAGTGAATAACTGATTCAAGAATTCGTTGCTTCAAAACAAGATAATTTCTTCAGCAGAAGCGTGCAGAACCTCAAAGAGGTTATAACTCACAGAGCATTGTTAAAGGAGAGACGGTATCTAATTCTTTTCCTCCGCATGTCCTCATACACCTACTTATATCCTCACCAATAAAGAGGATGCAGGGGGAATCACACAGGAGAAAGAGAGGTTGACTTTTCTGAAGTTACTCTTTATTTGGTCATGACCAGTGCCTGGAATCCTCTCAGAAAACTCCTTCCCATGGGAGCTCAGCAGCCATGCACATCCTGGCAGTACAGTTCCTATCTCAGCCACTGACAGGAGAAGTTACTAAGGCTGTGACCCCTGAGGTCGACTCCCATTAGTGCCTCAGAATTTTAACCTGAACCTAACAAATTTGCATGGTATGTGGGCACACATCCATTATACATTGCAACTGGAATGTGAGCAGAATGAGCCTTGATGACAGTCTAATGCCATCTCCTCATGGTACAGATGGGGAGGTTGAAATGCAGGGAAGTGATAAGAAAATATCTGGTTGTGGTCATAATTAAGCCATTTCAATGTTGATGTTGAATAGATTATTTAATGAGAAAACACAAGGTTGATCCATATTTGAATTAACATCTATGGACTTTACATCTTATCTATCTATTTATATATACACGCACATAAAATAGACTTTCTAAACATTTAAGACCACTGGACTTCTGGCCTGGTGAGAGAGTTGTTTCTCTCCACACCGTACAGTTGGCTGTAACACACAGAATCCCACTTAGGAGGACACTCAGGGAAAATGGTGATTGTGTTGCTACAACTCGGTTTCACCTTACTCCATGGGCATCATAAATATCTTACCTGATCTTATTTTCCACTGGATCAGAGCCCTCATGTAACAACTGGGAGGAGCTCTTTTGGTAGACACTTGTAATTCCGTTTATTTTCATATATTTATTTTGTTTCAATGCAAAATATAAATTAATGAATTAAAATAAGATATTCAGAATATATATATATATATATATATATATATATATATATATATATTTAGAGCCCAGAGGTTAAGCCTACCTTACTGGGTATGTGATGGAGCTATATAACAATATGGGCTGACATATTACTACGGCTGTGTCTTGAAAGGTTTCTGTTCATGTCCTTTGCCCACTTTTTAATGGGATTGTTTGATTTTTTTTCTTGCTGATCTGCTTGAGTTCTTTATAGATTCTGGTTATCAGCCCTTTATCAGATATATACCATGCACATATTTTCTCCCATTCTGTAGGTTGTCTATAAGCAATCTTTCCCTCTGCATATTTATATTTCTTCATTTATTAGTTTTTAATAGCTATGAATTTCTAACAATTATTTTAAACTTCTTGAAAAATGCATTTAAAGATTTTTCAAAATTTATGCTTGACTGTTAATTATCTATGCCCTAAAACTGTATTTCTATGCAAAAGTATTCAGTATTTTTCTTTGAGGAAAAATTAGTTTAGAGTGAGAAGGGTTAAACCCAGGAATCTTTGCTATCATTTTCAAACCAGAAACTAAAATGCTTAATTGGAGAGGTTTCCTGGTTTACCTCCTTTTTGGTCTTTTTGCTTGTTCGCTAGTGTTAACATTGAGGTCCACCAGATCTCTGTGGAAGCCCATTGTGAAGGGTGGCTAGTCCAGTGTTTTAACTCTGGCATGCACTTACATTTACCGAAAGGATCATAATCTATCATTGACTATCCTTTACTTAGATGGCATTGCTAAATGCACATTTTCAGAAGTTATTTTGAAGACTGAACATCATATAAAAATCTATTTTAGAATACTATGTTCAAGTTCCAAAAGCAGAGGAATAATCTAGTAAACTAGTTATTTCCATAATGAAATGGCAAATTTTGAAAATGATTAAATTTTATATAAATATATTAGTTTTGAATAACCTGTTCATGGGAAAATAGATAAGAAATTATTTCAAAATGTTAACAGAGTTAAATTTTTAATGAACTTTTACAATTTGTCTATTTTTAAAGTTTCCTTAATAAATGTGTTTTAAAAATATATATTAAAAATTTTTAAACAAGAAACAAATGATTCCAAAGTGACGAAGCAATATAGCATGTGGTTCAGAGCAGGGGCCTTGGAATGCAGATCCCGACTTGGTAATTGCAAGCTATGAGTCTTGGATAAGACACCTTTGCTCAATTACTTGTTGAGGAAAAAGGGGGTAATATGAATAATAATACCTACCTCATAATGTTGCTGAGAGGGTTACATTAGACTGTCTTTAAAAAGCTTCGCACATTATCTGTCACGAAATGACATTAATAGTTACTTTCATATCATCATTGACATTATCATATCTGCTTTTCAAACAGAAGAAAAAATTTAAAAATTGGAACATTCCCATCATAAAATTTAAAAATTTGCAAATAAAGTTATTGCCATTAGTTTATAATGCAAGCACTTTCTTTTGACCATTTTGTGAAATGTATGGTGTTTTCTCATATGCAAAGTTGATAACGGTTCTATTTTCTTATGTAATCACTCAAAGTCACCAAATTTCACTGTAAAAACAGGATTCTTCCTTATGTATGTATCTGAACATAATTTATTCATTTTGCCCAGGAATTGAGAAAGTGACAAATTGGGAGTTATTGGTTTCACTGTTCACAGACAAGCTTCCCTAGTTGCTCTGTGACCTAGAACAAATCAGTTTACTCCTCTGTGTGTCTGGGCCAGTGAGGGAGCTTTCAGCTGCAAACTGGAGAAAGTAAAACTCCCGACAGTGCCCTCAACAAGCGCACACCAGAGACAGAGTAACTCCAGGCCTGGTTAGTTCAGTGATTTGAGGCCAATACCTGAGATCTAGGCTTTTTGCCCAGCTGTGTATCCTGCCATCGTCAGTAGTTCCATTTTGTTCTCATCTTTTCCCTTCATGCACACGTGTTGGCTCCGCAGGACCGGGCATTACTTACAGACATAACAAACTCCACTAGAAGGGGAATGAACATAGCTTTTCTGTTATATCTTTCCTAAGACTGATATAAGACTGAAAAACTCTTTCCCAGAACTCCTCAGCCCTAGGATCTCCCTGACATGGCATTGGCCAGACGTGGATCACATGTCACCCCCAATCACTGCCAAGAGTTGTGACATTGCTTTGATTGGTTAAAGCAAGGTGAGGTCATCTGATTGGTCAGGCTAATCAGGATTTCCCTCTGAGCTGGAAGTGGTCTCTTTCCTGAAGGTTGGATACTTGAGCAAAATTTTGTTCAGGATTGAATGAACTTGTCTAACAAGGCGAAGTATTATATCTGCTGAAGCCTTTATTTAGCTTATAAAATGGGGCAAATGTCAATTCTATCTATGTCATGGTATTTTTTTTTTTTTTTACGATAAATGAAATAAATTTAGCACATGCACTTATAAGCAAACCCATGACTCTCAAATGAACAGCAGCACTTTCACGATAAGTCCAAATCTCCTTAGCCAATTATGTTGCAGAGCAACCCTCGTCTCTCCTTCCGCTGCTTTTCCAAGGCTCATCCATGGCTTACAGAGCTCATCCTTTATGCTTGCCATAGCTCTTTCACTGCCAGTCATACAGATCTCCATTCCAATCCATGTGACAGTAAAAGGCACACACTAGATGACTTCTAATCCTTTTCTTTCCTTAACAAGTCTGCCAGGAACCATTAATAATGGTGAACAAAATGCAATATCGGGTATATACACCACCAAGATATAATTTATGAAGGTGACTCTACAAAAGGCAACTTCATTCTATGTTGTAAAACTACTGTGTATTTCCTCTTTGTGAGTGAGCACAGGAAACTCAAAGGGCTTATTGTTTAGTATGCCTGCTTTCTTAGCAAACGCTGTTCTCCCTCATCCTGGACACCCTGGGGTGAGTTTTTATGCAAATGTGATCCACTAAGAAGGATTGATTTGTCCTCAGGCCTCGGCCAGTGCCCGTTTTCTTATGCCCTGGGATTTGTTTCCTAGGTGCCTCCAGTCCTGTGGTTGAGGTTCCTTGCCAATTCAGTTCTCACCCGTGAATACTTTCCCTTTATTCTCTGATTTCCCTTTGCATTTATCTGCTTCCATCAATGCAAAATACCGAAAGGTTCAAATTGATTTTCCTTCTCGAAAAATAAAAGGTCTGTTTTTCAAACTTCAGTATTTCCTAAGGAAATATCTCTGATCAATATGTGTAAGAATTAACTCTCCCCTTATTATTGTCAGTAACTCAGAGCAACCTGTTTACCCACTTGGAGTCTTCCCAGCAGAAAATGTTAACAATTGTAATTATCACCATTATGCAGTATGTTCAATTGTACAATCAATATAATTGCCAAATGGAAATTATACAATAAATATAATTGCTGCTTTACTCCTGTGCAGTATTTCAGTGGCACTTCACATTTATTTTGTCCTTTAATTAGTAACAGGTGTAATTACAGCACTGTGCTTAGAGCTGAACTGAGTAGTTCGTGGGAGTGGGCACAGGGCACAACTACTGAGAGGGGCCTGATGTGACTCATTCCTTACTGGCATTGTCTACAGACACCACAGAGCCCACCTAGCAACCCCAAATAGAGCTGACCTGTGGACACATTTGTTATAAACTCTAGGTCAAAGATGCCCTACAGTTCCTGAGACACATGACTTTGCCATTCCTCCCTCTTGACTTCTAGAATCCCATTGTACCTATTATTTGTCTATCTAGATGAGTGTATTCATTCATTCATTTAATAGGTATTTATCGAGCACTGATTATTTGCCAGATACTATTCTACATGCAGGAGATATTTAGCGAACAATAGAAACAAGAAGCTGAAAATCTAGGGGAGAAAAGCAGAGATTACATAAGAGCAAATCAAGAGATAAGAAATTCAGGGCAATTAGTGCTAAAAAGAAAAACTTACTGTAACATTATAATGTCTTTCGATTGAGTGGTCATGGAGACCTTCCTAAGACATGATATTTGACTTGAGATGGTAGCGATGAGGCAGGTTGAACAACCTGAACAGGCAGAGGTTGTAGCAAATGTGGAGGCCTTCAAGGGAAATAAGCTTAAGAACAAGCTTATAGTACTCTGGGGAGAGAGAGAGAGAGAGAGAGAGAGAGAGAGAGAGAGAGAGAGAGAGAGAGAGAGACACTGTGAGGTGTGCTGGGAGAGGTAAATCGGAAGGGATTTAGATTTAGAGGGTCTTTAAGTCATGACAAGAAATTTGATATTTATTCTAAGTGCAATGGGAAGCCAGAGGAAGATTTGGTGCATAACTGAATTTACATTTTATAAAGCTCATTCTGGCTGTTGTATAAAAAAAAAAAAAAACTGGATTATAGAGGAACAAGAATTGAAGGAAACCAGATAGGGAGAAAATTGCCAGAGTCCAGATAGGAGTTGATGCTTGCTTGACCTACGATGGTTTCAGTGGAGATGGAAGAAGTGGAGTGATTAAAAGATCATTTGGGAGGTAGAGTTGCCATTGTCTGCTGATAGAGTTGATGTGAATGGTGAGACAAAGATGGAAATCCCTAAGGGCTTGAGGCTTTTGCCTTGGAACTTACTGAGATAGGAAAGTCTGGAAAAAGAACAGCGTTTGTCATAAGAAAACAAATCTTGTTCCATGTGAAATGTCATTAGACATCCAGGTAGACTGTTGGATAAATACCCTGAAGGGAGTAGTGATTGGTGTAGATATAAAAATGAGAGACAATTGCATCGAGGTAGAATAACCCAGGGATAAGGCTGAGATAACCTCCAGGGACAGAAGACAGAAGACAAAAGAGGTCCCAGGATTGAGCTGTGAGTTTTTGCAACATTTAAAGTTCCCATAGTGAAGAAGAGCCAGTGAAGAAAATTCAGGAAAAGCTGCCAGTTTGGTTAGGGGAAAACTAGGAACCACTCCATCCAAGAGAATCTTTATCAAGAAGAGAAACCTTAATGATGTGATTCGTTGCTGAGAAGTAAGATGACAGCAAAGATGTGATCTCTGGATTTGGCAATGTGGAGGCTGCCATTGACCTTGTCAGAACAGTTTTAGTGGAGGTTCTAGGATGCATGTCTGATGTGTGGGGGACGAAGATAAAATGTGAGGTGAGGAAATGAAGACAGCATGCACAGATGATTTTTGCAGAGTGCTGTGACAAAGAAGAAGCCCAGCTGTAGGTCGAGGGGCACATGGGTCAAAGAAAGGCTACCAGATATATTTGTGTGCAAGTAAGTGTGAAGAATGAGAAATGGATGCTGCAGGGTGGGAGGTCATTGCTTTGGGAACAAAGTCCTTCAGTACATGAGACATGGAATCCAGCGTGTAAGCGAAGAGGCTGCCGCAGACAGGAGCAGAGGTTTGTCTTCCCTTGTGAAGGGAGCGAAGGCGAGAGTGTAGGCACAGATTCAGGAAGGTCAGTCCATGTGGTAGTGGGAGGACTGTTGCTGCCTCCCTGTAGTTCGTGATCTAGAGGAGAGAGACACATCGTACACAGCTCGTTACATGAGTCAGACGGCAGTCTGAGCAGAAACAAGTTCTGTGGGAGGACACTAGTGGGAGAAATCAGCCTACCAAAGTTTGACAGAGAAGGTGGCATCTGACTTGGGCCTTGAATAATATATATCATTTTGCTGTTTTTTCAACTTAGACATCAATACATTTAAGGGCATTTCCTCTAGAAGGCCCCTGGCAGAAGACATGGTATCAAGAAAGGCTAAGGAAAACACAAGTTGGTCTCCTGCTCTTAGAATGCCTGTCTTTCCCCAAATACACCATCACCTCTCAGGCATCACTGCCTTTTCAAATGTGCTGTTCTCCTTTTATTAAAACTCTCTCTCCCTCTCGTAGGCTAATTTCTAATTATCTTACAAGGCTAAGTTGAAGAGTTTCTTTTCCAGTAAACCTTTCCAACCCATCCCCAATCCCTTATCAGTCTGAGTTAGATTCCTTTCTACATGTGGGTGGAGCAAAGACAGTGATTTCTACTTTTTGGTTGTGTTGAGATAAGTGTCGGCCTTACCCACAGGGTCAAAAGAGCAGCCCCCATGGGGTAGCCACTTCAGAGCTCAGGCAAAAGGAATTATCTGAGCTCCAGAGGAACAAGGAAGGCTGACAGAAGAAGACAGCGTTTGTAGTCTTGGAAAAAGTTCTCGTTCATGTCTCCACGTATGTGCACGGTACAGTCTAGCTGTGTGTTACTTTGGTCAAAGACCATTTTGAAACTTATCATGAAACAAACATACAAATAAAAATCACAAGCAAACCCCTCAGTTTATGGGTCAGAAATCCCACTCGGCTTCCAGTGTAGGTGGTTTTGGGTGGGTCTCAAGTACTGTCAGCACCATCGCCACC
>RJWJ010041511.1:0-13469 GCA_004363605.1 Indri indri | reverse complement strand
TCTACCAAAAAAATAGAAAGAAATTAATTGGACAGCTGAAAATATATATAGAAAAAATTAGCCGGGCATGGTGGCGCATGCCTGTAGTCCCAGCTACTCGGGAGGCTGAGGCAGTAGGATTGCTTGAGCCCAGGAGTTTGAGGTTGCTGTGAGCTAGGCTGACGCCACGGCACTCACCCCAGGCCAGAGAGTGAGACTCCGTCTCAAAAAAAATAATAATAAATAAATAAATAAATCATGAGCATAGGAGCCATCAATTTAGCCTTTATGGCTTACTAATGTTCTAATTATGCCAGTCGATCTGGGAGGATTATTACATTGAAATTTATTTTATTCTTTCTTATTTTAAATATGTTCATTTTTTTAAAAAAAACAAAAATATAAAAGATAAACAAAAATGTGTTAATAAAAATAAAAGGATTTGGTCTGTAAATTTGGGTTTGGTCAAAAGGCCACATTTAAGAACCTAGAAAGCCACATGTGGCTTTAAGGCCGCAGGTTCCCCACTCCTCTGCCAGACACTGTTCTAGGTACTGAATATGCAGCAGGGAAAAAACTAACAAAAAGACCCGCCCTCCAGGAGCTTGCACTCTGGTGAGAGAGAGACAGTTAGCAAAATAATAGATAAAAGACACGGTGTGTTAGCAAGTGAGAAGTATTAAGGAGAAAAAAATAAAACGGAGAAGGAGGGTAGGATGCAGGAGTTGCAATTTTAACTATTCTGGCTGGATAAGACTTCTCTAAGAAGGAAACATTTGAAGAAAGTCTGGAAGGAAGCGAGGGAACCCTCATAGCTGAAAATGTAAGGAGGAGGAGCAAGTGCAAAGGTCCTGGGGGCAGAACACCTGGCCTGATGAAGGGACAGAGCAGAGGCCAGCCTGGTGGGGCAGGGTAAGCGAAGGGAGGTATGGTGGGCACGGGGCAGGCCATGCTGAGCTTAATGCTGCTCAGCCTTTACTCTGCATGAGAGGAGAAGCTGTTAGGGAGGCTGGACAGAGGAGGCGGGACATGCTCTTTCTGAGGTCGAGACAGGCTCAGTCTGGCTACCGCGTTGAGAGTGGCCTGCAGAGGGGAAGGAGGGAGCATTGAGCCCTGCCAGGGGACTCCTGTCATCCTGAGAGGTGGCGGTGGCAGGGCCAGGCTGCACCAGGCTGCTGGGGTGGAGGTGGTGAGAATCGAGAGGATTCTGGATACATTTTGGGAGAAAGGCCAACAAGATTGCTGACGGATGTGCTGTGGGTGTGGAAGAGAGAGAGGGGTCAAAGCTGACTCGGGGCTTTGGACTGCTGGAAGGGTGAAGTGTGAAGTGGCTATTTTCAGGGATGGGGATGACCTCCTGAGGAACAGATAACTTTTCCTTTTGGGGTTCCTTTTAGGGGGCTTAGAAGGAGACTGGATATAAGAAGCTCAGTTTTGGACAAATTAAATTTGAGATGCCTATTTCACATCTAAGAGGTAAAATCGAGTCCCCCAGACATGAGTTTGGATTTCAGAGGAAAAATCCAAGCAGAAAATGTCAACTTAGGAGCATTAGTATAATTATGATTTTTAAAGCCATGAGAATAAATTATGCTAAATTAATCCATACTGAATGATCACTGACAGGTGCCAGCTTATAGTATCACTTGCCCCCAAAAGCCATCTAATTATAAAATTCAAACATTAGCCAATGGGTGTAGTGAGTATCTTTTTGGGTAAGCAGACCCCAGAACCCCTGAAATCTCTCTAGAAGTATCTCCCCTGAGACCTCATATAAGCCAGGAGGACAGGTGTGCACACGAGCACATGTACTTATCATTTGCCCCTAGAGGATGACAGAAAACCCAGAAAAACGCACGCTGACCTTTTATGGAGAGAGGGTTACCTGGATCTCCCCTGGGACCCTCAAGGATCTCCTGGAGCTGAAGGCGAAACACCCCGAAGCCCTTCTCATCCTGGGCAACACCTCCCTGGGTGAGTGATCACAACAGTTCTAGTTCCACCGTTAATGCTGAGCCGAACTTCCTGTTCTCAGGCAACAAAAACTAGTCTGACAGATGAAAACCTCATCCTTTACAACAAAGCCAGCGATCTCCAAAGCTGGATGTGCAGATGCACTGGTAGTGTGCGGGGTGATCCCTTGAGGGGTGGGGGGAAAGTATTAGAGGGTTTTCTTAATCATTTAACTCATCGTGTCCTTTTTAATTTTGTTTTTGTTAAATATTTAATAAACATAATGGATTTTTATAAAAGATGTGTGGAGATATTAACAATACAGTGCACCCTCATTTACCACCCACACCCACTTTAAGCATGTGAGCTTTATCAAGAACTCTGAAGGCCCCGTGGGCCTTGCCTTCCTTCTCAAAGATACTCATTAGCTTGAATTTTGTGCTGGTCAGTCTCTTCTTTATTTTCGTAATCTTACCACATATTAATATATTTGAATCGCTAGACAATACGTCATTTAGTTTTGCATAGTTTTGAACTTCACACAGACTGACACTGTGTTATTTTTCTGCAATTTGCTTGGCTGATTCGAAATTCTTGACCTGAGATTCACCGATATTGTTGCATATAGCTGTACTGTATCCATTGTACGCACGTGGAAGAATCCGCTCACCCATTCTATTGCTGAAACACAGCTTGTCGAAATGGCTCCAGCTGTTTCCAAATTTTAGCTATTACACATATTCTTCTATATGTCTCCTGGTGTCTATAGGCAAGAGTGTTTTAAGAGCTTGTCATCCTTTTTATTTCCTATTTTTACATAAATGTAGTGCGTACATAAGTAAATAAATACATATATTGGGAAAGCACGCTCTATAAATTTACTTGGCAGTGGTGTGTGACCACTGCTTTCACATCTATGCACATTCATTGTCAAGCTTTAAAATTTGTATATGAGTATCTTTATGAGAAAATCTCAATGCAAAAATAAAAGGGGGCATTTTCTCTTTCCTAACTGTCTCTAAAATGTATTTACTCTTCAGGACCTGCAATGAAATCTGAAGGACAATTTCACCCAATTCTCCTCTCTCCTGCCTGGATCTCCGAGCTGACCAGGGTGACTGAAACAAGTGAAGGTGAGTCCCTGGTGTCGACGAAGCAATTGCCTGCACTAAACTTCCGCTTGCCAAGTAACTCACAACCTCTTCATTTGTTTATCTTGTCTGGCCTATTTTCAACTCCGCATCGTTTTTCTAGTGTGATATTACACCCCCACCATGAAACTTTACTGTCAAACTCTTTTCGAGAAATATGAAGTATCCAAATTATATCATTCAAGACCTTGCCGTCACTTGCAGAATGCTTGCCCATAAAATGCCATGATGCCCCAGTGTCACTGTGACAGGATGATGGTGAGAGACAGCAGATGCTGTCCGTCAGTGGGCCAGTGAATTCCATGGAGGGGAGATGTTTGCAAGGGCAAAGTAGGAGAAATATCACCTGGCACTCACATGCTACTTATCTCATGGGGACAATGATAAGGGGCCAAGTGGGACAAAGGCCCTGCTGGGCAAGCACCCCCAGTCACCTAACATGCCCTGAAGAGCCTGCTAGTGCAGAGTACTTGTACCAGGTGAGGTGGAGCTCACCGAGTAGGAAGAAAACATGCAGGACTTGGCATTCAAGATGCATGGCAAACCCTCTAACAGAAGGAACTGTATTTCACTCCTTTCTTCATCTGCCAAGCCCCTAGTCCTTACATGCATGCATGTAAGTGCTCAGTCAATGGCTGATGAATGCATCAATGGCAAAATAAATGAATGAGTGGGTCAGAAACCGGAATGCAATGGGAGGCAGTGGTGATGATGACATCCTTAACTTAAGCAACAGGGAAGTTGACTGAAAGCTTAAGTCAAGATTGACTTGGTCACCATGCGTTTGTGGGGGTCCGTGGTGGAGAGAGGGGACCAGCCACGGCTGCATCACTGCCATCCAGGAGTCCCACCTTCCTGGCCTCTGACCATCATCAGCCAAACTTACACTGTGCTGCAGATCGGGGAGCCTGCCCATGCCTGGGCTGACCATCCCGTTTGCGAGGGCAGGGACCCTTCCTAGGTTTTGCCCAGCACCGGGGTTTCAGAGCCTCAGTCTCAGGACAATTGCTGTAGCGTAACTGAATGCCATTTAGAAAAACAGAGGAATGTGCTTAGATTTAACAGAAAGCCTGGTGTTGGCAGAAGAGAGAGGAGAGGAAGAGGGAATAGTAGAACGGGCGATTGGGCGTACAGACAACCAGTCCAAGCAGAGGTACAGCAGGAGGCCCTGGCCCAGCTCTTCACCCCAGGCATCATTTAGTCCCCCTGTTTTCAAGCTTCTCTTGAGCACCACAACTTTGCCCTCAAACAAATCTTAAATAGGTGAATATAAGCTGCTCAGTTTGAAGGAAAGACCATCCCTCCCTGTCCCTGAGCCCCTATATCTATCTGTCCCTGAGAGGGCCCTTCACAGCACAATTCAAAATCCTCAGTGTAGCCCAAATCTCTCATCTTACAGGTGAGGAAGCCAAGACGCAAAGGAAAGTGGACGAGCCTGAGGTCCCCAAGCTGGCTGGGGGTCAGGTTACAAGGTCTCCCACTTCCAACTCGACACCCTTTTCATTACTGCCCCTGCACGCCCCCGGCCCACCCCACAGCCCGTCCCCCTGGCTGTTTGAATGGACTGCTCACTTTGGTCTCTGCGGCCACAGTGGAGCCAGATTCTGACATCTGAGGAAACAAACAACACGCCTTCCTTTGGGCCTCTTAAAATTAAAGCGTGAGTACCCTCTAGTGGCTTCCAGGGAAGTTTCCATGATCCTCAATCTTTTCCTTAGGCCCAGAAGAGTGAAGGACTCTGGCAGGGGAGGGGTGCACTGGAGCCAGATGTGCCCCCTCCCCTATGCTGGCACCCCAGGAAATGAATTTCTTCAACAGCTATAATTTTGACTTAAACATTTGTTTAAATTTTGCTGTTCATCCTTATCATGTACATGTTGGTTCTGCATACATTTTACTTCTCAAAATCCTTAGTATAGTAGGTGCTCCAGAAAGTCACTGCCTGTTTTTCCCCGGGACCCATGAACTCTGAAAAGCATGCAGTTAAAACGTAATGCCCTTTCTCAGAATCAAAGTTGAAGCTCTTTCCAATTGCACGAAAGCTAGGTGTTATGGTCAGAGATGGAATAAAACATGAATAGAACCACAGTAAATAGAAATTTCTCTGTGTGGCCTAGTACAAAATGTGTCCTGCCTAGCACAAAGTGAGGCAGTAATGTGAGCAATGGAAACAGGATTGTCTGGCTTCAAACTGGGTTTGAAATCTTAAGAGAACTCAGACAGCAGAGCAGACAGCTGGCATTTCGGTCCCCACCGGTGTGGGGCTGCCCTTTTCTACCTGTGTCATGTGAGAGGCAGCGATGCTTGTCTGTGTAATGCTTCTGACCTTAATACTAATAGCAATCATAATTTTTTGTTTATGATTTCTTCTCTACTAATAAGGCTCTGGGTCTTCTCCTTAGGGAGAAAGAATTGTGCAACAAGAAACAAGCTCGGTTTCCCTAGCATTCCTGCAAAGATAAGGCCAGGATTTTTGCAGAAGTTAAAGACCAGCCTCCAATGGAACCTGCTGGGATAAGGAAGAAACAGACCATGGCTGATGGGTCTGAGATGGGCTCAGATCCCATGTCACCGAGTGCCTTTTAGGAGACACTGAAGCAGAAACAGGCTGAGACATTCCAGGGAGGAGGGACAGTTTAGCTGCTTGTAGGCAAGATTTGCTTGGCATAAGGATGACAAGGAGCAGTGAGTGGTTTCCCCATCAGTGAAGTCAGCTGGGATGGTGGGGGTGTTGAGTATACCGGCAGAGGTGGGAGAAGTATGGCGCCAAGTACGTTTTTAATATTGATAAAATACAACTATGTGGGAGGGTGAAATAGTCTCAAAGATTAATCAACAAAAGAAAAATCAAAGCCCAAACTGAGAAGTGATAAAAACAGACTAACCCTACTAGTGCTGTCAAATCAAACTCTATGTGAGTGTTTCATTCTGCAAACCCCAGGAAGACGAAGGATTAATTTTAAAAGGCTGCCTAAGTCAGGTCCTGATGGTTTGGGTGACTACTACACATTTGAAGATCAATCCGAACCCTTTCATCCCTACTGAAGAGAAACCCTGAAGCTCACACCAATATCCTGACAATCCTCATCAGTATAGCTGCAACAGTTGTTAAGATTTTGAGTTACTCCCCTGCCAGGTGACAAACAGCATTGCCCCAGTCCTGCTGGATGCTTGCCCATTGCTCCCTTGGCCCCTCCGTGGGAATCCCCAACTTCCTACTTCCAGCAATGCCGAGCATAACCACCCTTGCATGAGCATTCATTCCAAGTGACCAACGCCCCTCGCAAAACCAATGAAGATTTTGAGTATCAGGTGCAAAATCTGCAATCACGGTATTATTGATTTTAGACAAAAACCTAGGGAATTGAATGAACTTTGCCATTATTTTAATGCCGTCAGATTTATCCCCATTAATCACAAAGCAACTTTGCATAGCTTCACCAAGGCCGGTCAGGAGGGGGTCATGGAAAGTTCTAGTAGGATCTACCGCCTGCAAGTTTCTACTGTCATTCCTTCTCTCCAGCCTCTATTTCCTCGTGTCTGTCCAAAGAAGAGCATGGGCCAGCCCAGGATTTCTCAGCCCTGGCTGCACAGGAGAACCACCTGGGGAGCCTTTTTTAAAGCCCCAAGGATTCTGATTTAATTGAACTGGGAGTGGGGCATCTGCGCTGTTGGTGAATTCCCGGTGGTTCTCCGTGCAGCCAACGTGGATGGTCGCTGCACTAGCTGAACATGAGGCCCTGGGCCCTGCCATGGTTACAATTCAGCTGCTCCTCCCATGTCACCAGTAAAAGCAATTTGTGTTCCAGGACTGACCATAGGTGCTGGCTGCGGCCTGGCCCAGATGAAGGACATCTTGGCTGAAAGGATATCCGAGCTCCCAGAGGAAAAAACTCAAACCTACCGAGCCCTCCTCAAGCACCTGAAGAGTCTGGCGGGTCCGCAGATCCGGAATATGGCAGTATGTCCCCTGGTTTCAATCATTTTCAACCATTTCACCTAGTTCTCAATCTCATTGAAATGTTGGAATATGCATTGGCAGAATCAGTATGCAAAAAGATCTCAGCAGATTCAAACAACAGGCATAATTAATATTTTAAGTTAATGGACATTATTTAATAAAATATTTAAAAGAGAACTATAAATCAAGTTCAATTGAGTGGCTAAACAGCAACACAGCTGTGAAAAGCAGGGTCCGGTTTTGCAAATTTCATGATAAGCCTGTCAAAGAATTTAATTTAGTCTTAGGCTGCATTCATGAAAGTATAGTGTTTAAAACAAGGAGGGTAGCCTCGTCTACTCTGGACTGTTCAAACCACAGCTGGAGGATAATGCCCAAATCTGAGAAGTACACTTTCAGATCTAGCTGTTTTCAACCTCAGGAGAAGACAGAAGAGACATAGGTAGCGTTCCAAAATACACGTGCTTCCTCTCCTATGTTCTCCAAATGGTGTATTAGAAATCCTTGGGATGTGGGAAACTGGGGGGAGACATACTTCCTTTGAAAAAGCTCTCAAGTGATTCCAAAATGTTCTCTCCCCAGTCGGGAGCTCTGACTAAACACCCCAGAGCCTGGCAAGGAGATGGTGGCAGGAGAATGAGGGGTTGGAAACCACCCCAAAGAGAGGAGCGGGGAGGAGGACAGTCAAAGGGAACATGAGAGCTGCCTTCAAATATTTACAGACTCCTGAGGTCAGATGTGTCATTACACATGATCGCATGTGTAGAAGTATGACCAATGGGTGAGAGTCCAGGGAGGCAGATTTCAGCTCAGGGGAAACAAAAGAACTTTGAAATTGAACTGTGCATAGAGGAATGGGGGTTCCTTGTACTCGCCTGTGTTCCAGCCCAGACCACAGCAACCTGGGAGGTTACTGCAGGTTCCATCACCCCGTGGGGAGGGGAGCGTTCAGTTAAATGACCAGTCTCTTCCCTCCCAAGTCCGGAGATGCTACAGGGTCCATCAGATCCCAGTGAGGTCCCCCAAGGAAGCCACAAGGGCAATACACTGTCAACAGCGTGGATGCCTCAGAGCCCTGACATGGCCCAAGTGAAGCCAGGCCATCTCAGAGGCCCTGAGAGGTGAGACTGAGAGCCTGTGTGCTCAAGGAAGAGTGACATCTCTGCAGCTAGCACCATGGCCATTGCACTGGGGTCAAGACCCAGTGTGGTGGCTCAGAATGGGCCACTGAGCCTCTTTGCTCGGGTTTGACTCCCCAGCCTACCACCTCCTAGCTGGGACCTTGGTCAGGCTTCCTGATTTCCCTGTGTCCCGGAGTCTTCATCTGTACAGTAGGGATAGTGGCCTCCATCTCGCGGGGTTGTTGTGAGGGTGCGGTGAGTAAATGTGTGTCAAGAGGTTAGACAGCACATGGAACACACCAGTGTTAGGTAAGTGCTCGTTGCCTTCAATTCCCTTTCAATCGAAAAGTGCCAGTGGAAGGGCATCCTCCCCACCTGGCTGAACTGCCCCAGATTCTTCCTGACCCTTTCAGAGCCACCGAGGGGACCATAAGCAGGTGCTGGTGGCGTAGAGAAGCTGAGAGATAGAACGATTGAGCTGTAACTCTCTCTCCTCAGTCCTTAGGGGGACATATCATAAGCCGGCACAGCTACTCGGACCTCAATCCAGTTCTTGCTGTGGGCAGTGCCACCCTCAATCTCATCTCAGCGGGTAAGCTTTCTCAGAATGCTGGGAACAGCTCCTGAGGACTTTCTGTCTCTTTTTTTTTAAGGAATTGCTTTAAGTAAGAGCCCAGGTCCCTGACTTTCAACTCATGGGGAGTTCAGGCTCATGGGGGAAGGCATGCTGATGCAAGGGCAACCAGTGCTTCCTTCTGAACCACACACACGCACACACATGTGCACATACATGCACACACATGCACACAACCTGGGACCACATGCTCAGTTAGCCCACATGTTAGCTCATGTGTTTTCTTGGCCAATAAACGCCAGGGTGGTGTGCAGAGGCTGGGGACAAGTTGAGGTTGCAGTGAGCTCCCTCCCTGTGGCCTGAGGGGCAGCTCCCTGCTCCCTCCTCCGCTTCACAGGCCTCCCTCCACCAACATGCAGTCTGAGGCCTCCCCACGGCACCCTCTAAGTCACCCCCACCCAGCTGCTGGGTAAGAAGCCACAAGTCTGGTGATGACACACAGTGGACATGCAGACATCATGGGTCTCTGGGGGAGGGGGCAGTGATTGACTTTAATTGCTGGCTGAGAGGAACATTCCCTTGGGGTGGCTCCCCACTAAACCACCCTTCCATCTCCCCCAAGTGCCCAGTACACTCACACTGCCTCCGTCAGCTCCATGCACACCAACACCCCCTTGACTGGGAGCTAACTGCGTGCCAGGTTGTGCTGGACCCTTCACACAGCTAATCTCTAATCTGCTCCACCTCCCAGCTGGGGTCACTTGCAAAGTGAGGAATAGGGTGTTGTCTTAGTCTATTTGTGCTGCTGAGACTGGCTAATTTATATAGAACAGAAAACTATTTCCTCACAGTCCTGGAGGCTGGGAAGCCCAAGATCAAGGCAGCAACATCTGGTGAGGGCCGTCTTGCTGTGTCATCCCATGGCAGAAGGCAGAAAGACAAAAAGAGCAAGAGGGACCCAAACTCCCCCTTTTATAATGGCGGAGTCCTCTTGGCCTAATCACCTCTCAAGGGGCCCATCTCTTAATACTCCCACAGTGGCAATTAAATTTCAACATGAGTCTTGAAGAGGACAAACATTCAAGCCCTAGCAGCTGTGAACCTGTGGTCTGACCTCCCGGTGGGCATGCCTGCCTCTCCTCTCTAGCCCTAAAATGCACCTCCTATGGGTGACATGTCCCACAGGGGTGCCAGGGGGTGGCGATGGCAATCTCGACCCCAGGTGGACTTCCAGGGAGTGTCCAAGCAGGAATGGCATCCTGGGTGCCGTCCCCCTCCCTGAGGTGCTTGCTGGCTAACGCAACCCAATCCCTCCTGGCTGGGAATTTAGACTTGTAGAGAACAGACTTGGTGGCCCAGGAAAAGTGTGCATCTCCCCACAGTCCTCACCCTATTCGGCTTCACATGAGGCCACAAGGCCATGCATGGGGAGGAAGGGAAGGCTCACCCTGCTGTCTGAGCCAGGCTTTTTTTCGGTCTCCCAGGCGCATGGCCTGGGATGACCCCAGCTAACCCCAAAGTCCAGGAGAGGAGAAGCCAAGACTCTGGGGCACCAAGACAATGAGGATGGCCAGGTCTCCATCCAGGGCCTTCCACTCCAGCAGCGTAGGAGGAGGAGCGGCGGCAGCGCTAGTGTTCTTCTCCTGGGGTGCTGGTTGTTACCATCTGCTGAAGGTTTCTGCCTCCCCAGCTCAGCCAAAGCCATCTCCACCCCAGCACGGCCCGGCTCCGGTGAGGACAGTAGATCAGCCCGCAGGCCCAGCAGCAGGGCAGGGCCAGGCAGAGGCCAACAGGGGCTGCTCTGGGGCGCCCCTGCCTCCCTCACAGCTACACCCACATTCCAACCAGCACAGCGCAGATTGCGGCAGGAGCAGGGCCGGGCAGAGTCCCCAGACCATACTCTGATCTCACAGCACCTCCTGTGGCACCACACACCACTTTGCAAAGCCGGAGGGCATGCTCTGATCACCAAGAGGTGACAGCCGGGCCAGAAGGAGGCTTTGCGAATTGTTCACTTTGCTTTAAAGGTGTAAGTATCTGTCTTAGGAGCTGACAAAAGCAACAAGAACAAAAACAAATCCAACTATTCAAACTTGGTCAATGGTGGAAACAAGCTCTGTCTTCACTATAGTTACGCCCTTAACGTGAGCGTTCACAGGTGACCATGAGCGTTGAGTGGGTTCTGTTTAGTTAACCAGCCTGTACTGAAAGGTGAAAACCACACGTTCTGTGAGACAGAGGAGACCCGTCACGGGGTGTGTGTGCTGATAAGAGAAGGGTGAATGTCAGGAAGCAGCTGCCACCCACTCCTGTGGCAGGGACAGCACCTGTGACTTTGCAATGGACTCAGACCTCTGTGCCACTCTGCAGAGAAAACTGGCCTTTCCTTCTCCACTGCCGATGTTCAAAAGAACAGAATAATCTCACTTTCCTGGTTTTTACTACAGAAATGTCATTTTCTTCCACAGAAGGCACGCGGCAGATTCCTCTAAACGAATATTTTCTTGCTGGGTCAGCAAGTGCAGACCTTAAGCCAGAGGAAATTTTGGAATCTGTGCATATCCCTCACTCCCGAAAGGTAAGAATTCCACTGGTTGCTTTCAACAGTTATTTTTCCCTTTTCGTAACTGAGTACAGTCATCTTTAGAAATCTACAAACAGATGGAAGGCTGCCCTGTAGACCTGTTTCCTGTCCCACCAGGGACAGCCGAGTGCAAGCAGGTCTGGGGTGTGGATGTGGGGTTGTTGGTTCAGCTGTGGGGAGGGCCTGGGTCATGCTTCCGCGGCCCTCATGTCCTCAGGTTGAAGCTCTCTGGCTGTGGAATGGCTTCTCCACCTGACCCATAGGGAGACAGAGGCTAAGGCTCGGCCTCCCCACTGCCCACTCTAGCCACCCCAACAGCTCATAGGAGCAGGACAGCCTCCAGATGTTTGCTAACCCGGGAGCCCTGGGGTTGACGTGGCCACCCAGCCAACTACGGAGGTGGCCTTCTGTCCAAAGCTGTACGTGAATCCAAGAGGTCAGTCTTTCCAGAGAGAGGTGTTCAACACGCACGCACTTTACAAGAAGCAGGAGCCAGGAGGCAGCTGGGTTTTGGAGGAAGTCTTGTGTTAAGTTATGCTTTCAGCCATGTGTGGTCTTCATTAGTTTTTCCTTAAGAATGAAAACTTTAAAATGTGTTCCCATTCAAATCTGTGTAAAGGCAACAGAAAAACGGCAGGCCCAGACATGAGCACCCTTGGTGGCAGCGCAGATGGAACTGCACTTAGGGGCACAGGCCATCGTCATTGACCCCACCTTGGCACATCCAGCGGTCAAGGTGCCAAGGGGCCGGCTGGGGCAGCCATTGTCCCCCCACCACCACCCCTGACTCTCGCTGCTGATACGAGAGTCCCTAGTCAGCTGCTGGAAAGTTCTATCAGGCTCCCTTGTGAGCTTTGCCAAATGGAAAAGTGATCATTTCTACAAACCAAGAAATGGGTGGGTCTCCTTTGTACTTTAAGCAAACCACCTTTAAAAGCCCTTGTGTTAGGAGGGCTCCTCATCCTTACAGGAAAAAGGTCTGAAGACTGGAAGGGATGGCACCGGGAAATACAAGTGCACAGAAACGTTTCCACAGCATTCTGTGCAGGGGCTCCTGGCCTCAGAGGGAAAGCGCACAGTGGTTCCTGTTCCTTGAGGGTGCCAGGGCCTTGAGGCTGGGCCTTGGGGAGGACGCCACCCTCACTTTGCACGAGAAGGCAGCCATGGTGTCCTGTAATTGTGCCAACTGTTCTTTGGGTCCCTTTAGATTGAGTCTAAGTGATTTATTAGTGACACCAAGAAGCATAAACCATGCTCTTAGTTTTGACATAGCAGATAACCTACATGGTTTTTGTCTCCACAGTGGGAATTCGTGTCAGCCTTCCGGCAGGCCCAGTGCCAGCAAAATGCCTTGCCCCACGTGAACGCCAGCATGCGAGTCCTTTTCAAAGAAGGCACAGACAGCATTGAGGACCTGAGCATCGCCTATGGAGGTGTCGGTGCTGCCACCATCAGTGCGCATAAGTCCTGCCAGCAGCTCCTCGGGAAGTAAGCAGAGCCCTGCACCCCAAGGGTGAAACTTGACATTGAATAAAACAAGTGGAAATTTGGCTCTGGCAAGTGTCAGGAAAGCCCTGAGAAGATGGAAACTCCTACATGAAAATCACTGCTTGTTCTTTCTGTAATTTTGCTGAGTGAATTAAACCTTATTCAACTTCGATTAATTAGATGCCACTCTTTGGGTGAGGGATATGACAAAAATAGCCTAGGCCTGAGTTCAGCCAGCAGGTGAACTTTTCCCATCTGGCCCTTGTTCCCTTATGCAGACCAACACCCCAGCAAACCCACACTGGGCAGGGTCCAAGTGGCACCTGACACTCGCCCAGCTGGTGCGCTCCTTCCTCCCTCTGTAAAGGCAGTATCCAAGTCTGAGTCCTATCCAGTTCATAATGGAGTTGGCCCTAAGGTTCTATTTATTTAGTACCTGGTTCTAGCATGTCTGGCTCTGGAACGTGTCCATGTTCATGGTGCAATGGAACAGGTTCCATTCTCACCCTGCCATGACCCTTGGGCTACTTGATACAGCCTCCCCATGCCTTGGTTTTCCTAAGGGGCTTGATTAGGAGATTTCTAAGTTTTCTTCCAACTCAAAAAAGGAAACTCTGGGGTCTCTAAAATGTCACCATCCTATATCTAGCTCATGCCA
>RJWJ010041510.1:0-13465 GCA_004363605.1 Indri indri | reverse complement strand
CCTCTCCGGTGCGGGTAAACAAGCCAGTGCGCATGCTCGTTGCTGACTCATTGCCTTGCGTAGCCCAACCTATATAAGCCTGCACCCTTCCGCTTTCGGCGTCTTCCGCATAATGTAAGTTGTAAGGAGCCTCAATAAAGCACGCTCAGAAGAACTCCGGTTGCCGCGTCGTCCTTGCTGGCGAGGGGGCGCGACAATAGATGAATAAGAATAGTTTTAGGCTGGGCACGGTGGCTCAAGCCTGTAATCCTAGCACTCTGGGAGGCTGAGGCAGGTGGATTGTTTGAGCTCAGGAGTTCGAAACCAGCCTGAGCAAGAGCGAGACCCCGTGTCTACTAAAAACAGAAAGAAATTAATTGGACAACTAAAAACATACAGAAAAAATTAGTCGGGCATGGTGGCCCATGCCTGTAGTCCCAGCTACTCGGGAGGCTGAGGCAGGATTGCTTGAGCCCAGGAGTTTGAGGTTGCTGTGAGCTAGGCTGACACCACGGCACTCTGGCCCGGGCAACAGACTGAGACTCTGTCTCAAAAAAAAAAAAAAAAGAATAAGAATAGTTTTGTTTGCAATTTTGCCTATGCAACTTCATTACGCAGTATATGGTTCTACCACTCCTAGTTTAACATCTCATAGGCTACATCTCTGCACAGAAGATCTGCTCTACTACAGTCAAACCAGCATTCTCTTTCAAATATCATCTTCCTACCATCTTCTTACTACTCCCTGAAGTGTAGTATTCTGGGGTGGGGCAGAGAAATGATTGTGGCAACGAGGCAGGGATTGCACAGTAACAGGGAAGGGCTGAGTCAAGATTAAGAGTTTAGCTGCAGGGAGTATAGACTAAAGTTATCCAAGTCAGATACTCAGAGACCAAGCTGAGAGGGGTCAGCGAATGTCCCAACCCCAGACCCTACACAACCCTCTATGGAGCTTTCTAAAATGCAGAATGCCTAGAATGTAATCTCAATATGCAAATCCTATAACTCTGTAAAAAATGCTGTAAATGATTACAGGGCTCTGATTTTTAAAAGAAAGTTAATCTATTTCTAGTGCTAATCATCATCATTATCATTGCACTACAAATTGTTCATTATAATAAGGCAGGAGCTAAGTGTTTTATCTACATTTATTCCTTACTGAAATAATTTTACATATGAGAAGAATTAAAGCTTACTCAAGATAATGCAATAACTAAAGGTCAAAGTTGGGATTCCAATCATGGGCTTCCAAACTCTAAAGCCATGCTCGGTCCCCACTCTACACTTCTTTTCCGTGTCTGTGGCTCCTGCTGCTAATTGCCATTCATGTAATTTAATCTTTGGGACTTTTGAGTCAGAAACAATTCAGCAGAGGGCTCAACTCAACCATTCTCCTAAACCCAACCAGACCCTAAGACAGGAGATGAAGAACATTAGTTCAAGAGCCAGTCCCACTCTGTCTCCTGGTCACTTTGCAATAAGGAAACAGACTCCAGAGGAAAAATTACCCCAGCAGTCTCCTCCCAGTAGGATGCTGACATTCCTCCACATTTTTCATAACATTCTAACAGCAGCCACATAAAATATTGGGGCAAAATATTCTGTAGTGTGCATGTATACAGGTTCGCCTGTCTTTGTGTTATAAAGGTATGTGTGTGCGTGTGTGTTTTTAATCTATAGCAAATTTAAAGTCATAAAACTGAGGCAAACCATCACAAAGAACTGAAATTGGAAGTAGAATTTGCCATTATCTCCTTCTTCAGAATTCTGCAGCTTGGTTGTTTGTTGGTTTAAATTAGAACCTATTCTGAGAAGGTAGATAAAGAGGCTTAGCTACTTACAGCGTGGCCATTCTCAGATTTCAAGGACCCTTAAATACATGCACAGCCTAAGCAGAAAAGAATTTATCACCATTACCGCTCCAATCCACTGACATACATCATGTAAATTGGAAGGTAATCAGGACTTTCTCTCCAACCATTAATGGAATAAACGCATGGGCTGAATCGCCACCAGGAGAGATGAATGAACGTACAACATGATAAATGTAACTCTTTGCCCCAAATTTATGCTTTGATGTATACATATCCACTCCAGAAGTGAGATGGCAAGGCAAACAAACCAATCTTTTCTGGAAGCTGCATTAGCAGCCAGCAGCACTGTGAGTCTCTAGTAGTCTAACCCATTCAACTTGACCCTGAAATAAAGTCATTGGTGCTTTTCTTAGGCCCATGTCCTAGGCCAGCCTCCTCCCCGTTGGTGATCATATCTCCTCAATCTGCGAAATCAAAAAACTATCTTTTTTCTCCACAAGGATGGAATGATGATTGATTATCTACTATCTGCCAAAGGATCTTCAATTTCTCTGGGGAAAATATCCAAAACTGTTATGAACAGTAATATACAGAAATGCGCCCTCCTGCTGTTTTCTTTCTTGGCCAATTGGCTGCTACTGGAAGATTAAGGGCTTCAGAAAATATTTCCCAAAAGCCTCAGTGTTCCAAAGACTTGCAATCACAGCACAAAATATTTCATTTGGTCTTTGGTGTGAATACAAATTCTACGTTATTATCTTGCTCTCCTAGAAAGATCCTGTGCATAGTGGATCCTCTATCTTTAGAAATAGAACATCCCCAAGTGCTTCATGGCAGTTATTTAGGCAGTGCTTTTAGAAAGTATAATAGGCCAATGGCACTAATAACAGAGAAACCTGTTAATGGACTGAGAATGTTTATTAAGTCTCTCCCTATATCAGCTTAAATTTTCATGGGCATGGAATGCTTCAGGAGAATAAAGTAAAGACAAGGGTATGTCCCATGACTACTCAGTGACCTTTTCTCCTACAGTTCTGACACCCTGATCTACTAATGTGACATAACGGTGTGGAAAGCTTATAGTGCTTAGCTAGAGGCTGTTTGAATACTCTTTATGCATGACCAGAGACTCCAAGAAATACACTGCCTTGCTTACTCAATTCAGGTTTAAGTTTGGGTCTCATTTTTTTTTTTTTTCAAAAATAGAGTTTATGTTTTAGAGCAGTTTAGGTTCACAGGAAAATTAAGCAGAAAGTACAGAGTTTCCAAATACCCTCCGTCCTCTCCACCTCCCCATGCACAGCCTTCCTCACTGTCAATACTCCCACCAGGGTGGTCCGCTTGTTACAGTCAATGAACCTATATTAACATGTCATTACCATCCAAAGGCCACAGTTTACATTAGAGTTCACTCTTGACGTTGTACATTCTATGGGGTTATATAAACGTATAATGAGATGTGCCCACCATTATAATATCACACAGAATAGTTTTGCTGCCCTAAAAATCCTCTGGAAAACTCTGCCTATTCATCCTCATTAACCACTGCCAAGCACTGATTTTTCAGTGTCTCCAGAGTTTTGCCTTTTCCAGACTGTCACACAGTTGGAGTCATACAGTAGGTAGCCTTTTCATATTGGCTTCTTTTATTTAATAACATGCATTTAATGTTCCTCCATTTCTTTTCATGGCTCAATAGCTCATTTCTTTTTAGTGCTAAATAATATTCCATTGTCTGGATGTACCATGGTTTATTTATCCAGTCAGCTACTGATGGACATCTTGGTTGTTTCCAAGTTTTGACAATTATGAATAAAATTGCTATAAACCTCCACGCGCAGATTTTTGTGTGGATATAAGTTTTCAACTCATTTCTATAAATACCAAGGAGTGCAATTGCTGGATCATATGGTAAGACTATGTAAATTAAGAAACTGCCACATTGTCTCCCCAAACAGCCCTTATTTTCTTTTTTATCCAGGGGACATTGCTGTGCGGCTCCAAATTTCTCCTGTTTATTGTGTCATAATCCTCAAAGGATGCCTCTAAACAGAGCTGGGTCTCTGGCTGAGACACGTCCCTTTCCTTCCTTATCTCTCTCATCTCCAGGCAGGGCCTCTGGAAAAAGATGCCAGCATTGAAGAATACAACACTGATCAGGTGGTCAAAATCATATTGAGAAAGTTCCAACATCTGTTTTATGTCAGGAAGAGGCTGCATCCCAACCGCAGTTCAGTGTTGTATTGGCAGCCATTTTCCTATACACAAGCCAAGCTTGAGGGTTAAGATTTACAAAAACTCTTCATCAATTTGCATGTTGGGTTGTCAGTTTGTTCACTAATAGTGGTTGGTTATCTTCCATCAAGCCCTTTAGGACTTTCTCAGTTTGAGAAATACCTTGCTGTCATCAGCTACATTGAAAAGTCTGGAGCAAGAAAGAAACTCTAGTTCAGCATCTATGGACTCAAACCCCCACATGTTCACGAATTCTTAATTGAATAAATAAATGGATGAGCAGAGTCACTCTCCACCACCACCCGCAGCACTCAAGTTTGGACAAGCCTCTCCTTGAGAGCTATACATACACATATATTCTCTTGTGTACCCATGAGGCTCCAACGAGACTCACAAACAAGGATAAAATGATAAATTGTTGTCACTTGGACCTGCTCAAGGTTCTGTTAAAGACAGATCACTGCCAGAAAATATTAACGTGTTAAATTCCACAATCTAAAGAGAACATACACAGTAATAAAACACACAGATTGTAATATCCGTAGCATAAATGGACCTTGATCATCAATGTATAAAACAAGACATAACTCTGGAAATCTGGATTAGTAAACTTCAATTTTTTTTTTTGGCTGGCCTTGATTGTGAAAATGGAAGGTGTAATTGTATCTGATGAGAATCATTTTGAGAACTATCTTGTTAACATAACTAAAAAGCCCTGCATTGAAATTGTACTTCTGAATAACATGCAGAAGGTTAGAGCACGAGTATCAGTCAAGGGCCTCACAGTAAACATTTGGCACAAACTAGGTATTGAACAGAGTTCAACAATAGGTCACTATGGATAGCTCAGAGCAGAGTATAGCAGCCTAGGACTAATGTGGGAGCCGTTACCACTCCCAGGACAAAAGGCACACAGGAAAGTGTGCATAATCAGAACCCAGAGAGAGCTCTATGTAAAGAGGCTGCCAGACAGAAGTCCTTGACTTCCAGAGACAAAAAGCAGCCAACCTGCATGGCAAGAGGACAGGTAGGCAGCTTGGGGGTCAAATGCCCAAACTCATCCTCCTCACAGCCTTCAAGCCCCTGCCTTGGCCTCTCCTGGTAGAGCCTAAAGGATGACAGAGAGCAAGAGAGCCTGTGACACAGAGATTAGCCAGAAGGAGCAATTGTCTTATGTAAATTAAAATCTGTACAAGCTCTGTTTCTTATTAGCATGATCAAAGTGCCTCTCTTTAATAGTCAACTGCTAAACTAACCTTTTGGTTTAATCACAAAGGAATGTAATTTTAGCCATAAGCTTTTGATAACCACAAGCCTTATGAAATATTTCTTATAGGAAGTTATATTCATGCACTTAAATAAAAAAGTTTGTTATCAGAAATTAAAGTTACACACATAAGTTATAAATGTGCTCACCAACATTAACCTTATAATCAATCCAGCCCTCTGCAAATGAAATCATTCTCATTGTGGATTCTCTTTTAAGCAGGGGGCTTTCTGGTTGGCCACCTCCTACAGCTATAGAAAAAGAAAATTAACCTCAAGTCTGAGAAATTTAACTAAACATGTCACAAAGTTAATTTGCTTTCCATACAAGATAATTCTTTTATGCTCTGGTTAGAGAGTTTGTGTATTCTTTGATATTTATGTAAGTCATGGTCACACTTCTTGGAGCTCAAAATATAGAAAAATTCTAAATTACCAAGATTTTATGCACGAAATTGTCTTTTAATCACCCAGACGAAAGTGACTCCAGACATTAGCAGAATATTCAAAGCAATTATCTGGGATCAGGGGAACAATAGAAAAATACTTATGTATATGTGCGTCTCTGCAAAAATTACCTGCAGGTAGGAAATGTCAGTAAAAAGATGAAGTATAGATAGAAGGTGTTCAGAGCGTACTACTCGTCTCTTCATGATTGACCCTTGGGACCCTGTGATACCAGGACTCTGGAAAACTGACTTAACACTCCTCAATAGTTACTCATTTAGGACATTTTGAGAATCTTCTAGGCCCCAACAGACACCACAAACAAATGTCAGGGACTAAATCGTGAGTCCTTAGGAGGGAGCCGGTGGTGGAGGTGGTGGGGATTTTCACCAGTGCGTTGGCTCAAAGTCTGATGTTACTGAATATTTATTTTTCTTCCTTCAGCCTCACCTTCCCCTGATCCCATACAAGCTGCCCCAACCCTTTTACACAGCCAATGTCAAACACTAGTCTGCACCCTTCCGTACCTTTCCCCATGCTCACAGAATTACACACACACACACACACACACACACACACACACGCACGCACGCACATGCACTCTGCAGATAGCAACACCCTTGTTGGGTAAGGATGCGATAAATATTTTTAAGAATAGAGGGAAGGAGGAAAGAACGAATGTGTTGCATAATAAACTGTAATATAGTGTGCCCTTTATAGTATTTGCCTTTAATTTTCAGTAGATAGATTTTAGATGGGGAAAAAAATGAATAATTTTAGCATAAAAACAAGGATCTGAATCTAAAGTCTATGAAGTATTAGTACAATAGGTCCTACAGCCCCCAGCCCAGCAAAATCCCTTTTCTTTCTAGTTCCAACATCAGTGATTTACAAATGTGGATAATTCAAATCAGAATCAGTTAGATTTTTTAAGTTGGCTCTGGAGTATGATGGGATATGCAGTTCAGTGAAAATGTTATGACTCAGATGAAGCATGTTACATTGGTAATATGTATCTGGTTTCATGTGCCGCAGTTCAAATCTGCATAGGCACTAAATTAGACACAAAAATCACAAGAGGATAGCAGATATCTTTCTACCCCATTTAACGAACCCAACTTTTTCTTGTTTCTTGGAGATTGAGCTCTTGTTTCACTTTCTTATTGCCTATCAATCAGCTTGAGAAGACATCTGCAATTGTATTTCCTTCACAAGGACATAAATCCTGGCAGCAGCAGCTTACACACATCTAAAAGCTCCATTCTAAATTACCTTCGTCAGACTGTGTAGAAAGTAAAAGGCACACTTCATTCCCATTTGATTAAATCGGGGACATACCAGCTAGCCAAAGAATGGAAAATCCTTTCCATTTACATGCTCCATTAACTGCACTTCACTGAAAAAAATAAATCTCAGTGTCCTTCGTTACCTCTGTTTCTCTAATTGCTACTTACAAATTCTTTTCTCTCGAATTGTGCTCTCTCTCATAAATCAGGAAGCAAAAGCATTCGCAGCTAAGTTCCTAGCTGTAATTTAACATGATATGCCACAATGCCACTATTATGCCAAAAACCAATAATATACCAGTTGCCATGGGAACCAGGGCATGAAAAGGTGAAAGACTTCCCTTATACAAGACGGGTGGGGCCTTTCTGGAGCTCTGTGCCCACCCCCAACATCAGCAGTCATGCTATTTTGGCAAAATTTCTGAGACTCAGCTTATTTCCAATCCCAGAGAAGTACTGGTCCACCCTTTACTTCCTGATGCTTAACTTGTAATTGGTCCACAACTCCAAAGGAGGTAAATTATAGGGTAGTTGTTTATATTACAAACAGATTCTTCATTATACATCCACTTTCAAGAAACATAGCTTATGATAAAATATTAAAAGACCAACCTGTCAAAGAGATCAACTGAGGGTTATTACTACCATTAAATTAGTATATTTCACTTTACAAATGCACTCACTGATCTCAAGTTTCTATAAATCATACCTCCCAATTCTTCTGTACACATTCAAGATTAATAATTTCAAAGTTGGAAAATGTGGTCACATCATTAAAAATTGATTGGAAGTAAAAATCAAATATCTCTATAGTTATAAATCAATGGGAAGGAATTATCCCTTTTTCACAACATTAATTGCCATACTGCTTCCATGATAAGGCTTCCCTCCAGTAAAATAAGTCTATTCCAGAGCTTGCATTCATATCTGTATCCCTTGCATACAGGGAACAAGCTCCCATATAATTCTGCTCTGCAAATATTTCTTTTTCAGCACTCTCCATTTATATCTTATTTTCCCTTCTTTGGCCTCATGCAAACAGAAAATGTCAATTACAAGGAAGGAAATAATTGGATTTCTACTGCAAGGAAAATATTTCTTTAGAGGATAAGGCAAAGAAAATGCAAGAGGCAGTACTAAGATGATAATATATAATGACTTTGGAGAAAAGTCAATTCAACTGTATGTATGGTATTGCATGATATCACTCATTTATTTTCCTGCAAAGTTTTGTCCATGATTTCAAAAACTGAGCTGAAGTTCTCTTTTGTTATAGTTCTATAAAATTTAAAGTCAAAATTGGTACAAAAATGCATTGCTGGTTACCAGAGTAGACAAATCTTTGCCATGCATGTTGATTCCATTGTGATTCGAATGATTGCTAACAGTCTTGAGTTTATTAAATTTAAAACATATTTTATGGAATATTTTGGCCCTTCAATTTTAAAACCATGTGTGCTTTAATAAAAATTTAATTCAGGAGAGTTCAATTCCATCTGAAATTATTAACATTTAAATGAACTTCTTGATGTTGACCAACAAAGTCTGCTAAACCTACAGAATAATGTTGAGTAAGATGATTCACAGTTAATAAGAAGCCAGGGTTGGAATCAGTGTTCTGGTGATGAATTTAAAGCAATTGACTATATATACCAACAAATTAACCATGAAACTTTGGAGGGTAAAAGTGGATTAGAGGGTAGAGATTTATTGCAAAGGGCCTTCAAATAATTTGATACACCTATCTTGCCTTTTTAGTGGACTAAATATTTAATGTCTATCACATATATCCTTTCTGGTTATGGAGTGTGTATGAGCTATTGTATCAATAAAATAAGAATTCATTTAGTAAAGGCAGTTTTAAGTTTCTGTTTTAGTAAATCGTTTCTTTACATAACTGTTCAACTATCAGGTAAGCTACAAAGATAGCAAAAGACATTGTGCTTGCAATATTACTGACAATAATATACAATATTTATTGAGTACTTACTATACACCAGATACTCTGTTAAAGACTACCTACAAATCATCTCATTTAATCCTCGAAACAATTCTAAGAGGTAAACATATACCATACCTCAGATCTCTTCCAAGGTCACATGTGTATTTTTCCTATTTATCCTTTATAAAAATATTTAGAAAAGAGCATAAGAACAGGCCATATTGAAAGGCTTTTGTTTCAGGTTTTAGCCCCTCAAAAAGTAGGCATCCTAGAAGACAGACAGAGAGAGAAATGGCACCTACTTGTACCAGGGTCAAGCCCAGACAGTCTGGTAGTGTGTGAAAAGTCAGTCTAGGTACCAAACATTGTACCAGGCCCAATCAAGCAAAACAGAAAACACAAGAGGTAAGATCCTTTGCTTGTAGCAATATGATATATTATTATTCAAAATATTCACTGCTCCTCTGTGGGAGGATTATATATCCCCACTCTGATGAAAATAGGTTTAGCCACAGGACTTGCTTTGGACAATGCAATGTGAACAGAAGGTACCACATGTCAGTTCTCTGCAGAAGCTTTTGATTCAGCACATGAATCACCATGTTTCTATTTTCTCTCTATTATGAACCAGGAACATCACTGATAGGAGCTTCTCCACCAGACCAGGTCCAGGAATGAAGGCAACAGATGGCAGAGCCCCAATCAGCCTATGGTTAACATGTAAATGTGAATGAAAAATCAACTTTTATGGTTAAAAGCCCCTAAATCTGGGGTATCATTTGTTACTGCACATTAACTTCATCTACCCTAACAAATACAAACTGTATAAGACACTGGTTAAAAGAATGAGATCAGCAATCAAACTGCCCGGCTTCTAATCAAAATTCCATCACTGTTATTTACACTATTGAAATTTGGTTCCAAAAATCTGACCATTGAATTAGCCAAAGTGAATGTGTAACAAATTTAATTTGGTTCCTTGAATATTCTCACTAGCTAATATGGAAAAACAAGTGGAATAATTTATAACTGGTTTACATTAAGCAAAATAGATTACAAAGCTCATACATCTTAAAGGTATTTATAAAATTTTTTCATATATTTAAAAAAACCATTCTTTAAATTTCAAACTCTAAGTGACTTGGATGCTTTAATTCCTTCCAATAACATATACATATAGCATTTCTTCAATATTTGAATTGTTTATCAGATATTTTTCTCCCTTTCTATTATGGAACTGACATTAAGAGTTTTCTATTTCTGTTCTTCATACTTTGGAGTCTATATTCAGAAGACAACGGTATGTGATTTTCTGGTATGTCATTTTGGCACAGTTAAAAATTCCTTATCACTGTGTATCATACTTGTACGTTTTGATAAGAAAAAACAGAACATTTATTTAGGTAATTATACCCTACCTGGTTTCAAAATGATTTGGAGTTGCTTACAGAAATATAGATAACACAACAGGGCCAAAAGCAAATCCAGAAATGAGTGCAAAGGAGAATAAAGGCGAGCCTATTAGATGAATTCAGTATGTAAAATTGAATTCAACAGGAGATTACATGGTCACTAAAACGATTTTCAGATTCAGCTTTGAGATTTCCTAACATCCAAAGCAAAGATAGAAACAAAATCACTTATCAGACACATAATGTCCAAGGAATTCTAAAAGGCAATCACTCAAGAGAAGGACAACCTTTCATGTCATGGAAACATGTTAGACATTTCTTGTATGGGTCAACGTAAAAAGGAAAATGTGAGATATTATCCTTAGCAATGTCCTTATCAATATCCCTACAAACACAGCAACAAAAATACAGGGAGATCTTTCACTCTGCATTCTATTGAGAGTTACATTTCATTCTTATGATTTAAGGACATATCCAGTCCAAGCTGATAAATTCTTACAAGTTACTCCTTTACATTAAGCTTCTATAGCCAGTTAGGCGATGTCAGGTTCTTTATGTATAATATTCCACATGGCATTTCTGAACCATATACAAAAATAAAGATTGAAAACATTGGTCATTGCTGTAGAGACTCTGAAGTTTATGAACTATAATTTACTTAGGCATACACGTTAGAAAAACACTCTGATTTATCTGCAAAAGAACTTTGAATAAGCAAGACCTACTCTTTCATTCTACCCAACAATCTCTACATCTCTTGCCATCAAAACTCTTTTCTATTGTTATCTACAATTTCATAGTTATTTTTTAATTTAGATTTTCTGAAGCCATTCTTCTTCATTCGATAACTGCCATCGCTACTTGGGCATCTCGCTTAAGGTGACAATCACATGAAACTAGCACAGGATGCTGTGTTCCTGAATAACGGTATAACTCATGACAGATACACTCATATTAATATAGAGATTTTTGTAATAATATTGCCACTGGCACTTCTCTGCAGAGCACCTTACTCTCTATAGAGTTTCCCAGCCTTGTCTTTCCAGACAAATGTCAATGATTTTTATATTAAAATGGTACCTTGTTGAAGAGTATCAACAAATGCAGAAGCATAAAGTAAAACACCATGAAATAAAAATACATAGAACTGAAAATATTTCATTGAAAGAAAGAAAAATCATCAGAATAATGAGTAAATTTGAGTACCTCTTTAATATCTCAAACTTGAGAAAGTGAGCTTCAGAAACCATATAATGACCTCAGGAGTTCGAGACTAGCCTGAGCAAGAGCGAGACCCTGTCTCTACTAAAAAAATAAATAAATAAATTAGCCAGACAACCAAAAATATATTGAAAAATTAGCCAGGCATGGTGGCGCATGCCTGTAGTCCCAGCTACTAGGGAGGCTGAGGTAGTAGGATCGCTTGAGCCCAGGAGTTTGAGGTTGCTGTGAGCTAGGGTGACACCACGGCACTCTAGTTCACATTTAAAGCTAATTAATAATAATTATTATCCTAATATTTGAATATTCTTAACAGCATGAAAATTCTCATACCTTTCTTTCCATAGAGCCAACACACAAATTTGACTGTGCTTTTTACTTTTGCAATGTTGTCAAATTTCCGGCCACTGCTTCTTGTTAGTTGGTCACACATACAAGTAATATAATCATTGCCAACACTTCCCTCTCAAAACATAAGCCTCCAAATATAGCTCTTTCACTCCCTTGTATGCAAACACAGCTGCCCTCTGGGATTCCCACATTTACACTGCAGTGCCAAGAAGCCAATGACTTGTTTTTAGTTCCAGGATCACTAGTATCTAAAGGTATGAGCAACCATGTTATTCCTAACTAGAACCACATATCACACCTCCTTGGAAACACCACTGTTGTCACCAAAGGTAGGAGACATTTTTTTGAGTCGCATTCCTCTCCCCCAAAGAGAAAACAGACAAGCCAAAAAAGGGTTGCTGATTTCAGGACTTCCAGGGTACAGAGTCTGGGTCAGGCGGAACACAAAGCAGGAATCCTTGAAGGCTTCAACACAAACATCCTGGAGCCAGCCTGAGAGAAGAGGGAGTCCAGGGTAAAGAAGTAGGGATCAGGGTGGTGGCAGCCAGAGGGGCAGGGGGCTGGGCTGAACCAACACAGCCACAGAAAAGCAGAGCTGAGGGAATGACTAGGGAGAGCAGCAGGAGGGAGAGCTGAGTCTCTGGGTCCTCTCCTGAGCCATCACTGAAATGAGAAGATCTGCAGGGTCTGGAAATACCCTCTCACCTGCCAGAAGCAAGCTCTCGGAGGAACGCTTCCCCCAGGTAAGCCACCAAGTCTCCCAGAGATTAAAAGCAAACGCGACCTTACAAAAAACAGGGATCACCAAACACACAGAAATATCCAGCTCCTATGCGTGAGAATCACCAGACAAGAAACAAAAATTTAAACTGAAATATTTGCAGATATTAAAACTATCTGACACAACAGAAAAATAGCTAGGCGTGAAATTTGTAAAAGAAACACGAAGTTACAAAAAGAAGCATAGAGTAAAAAACCATGAGAAATAAGCACACAGAACTGAAAAGATTGTAATTATAGATATAAAAAGCAGTTAAAATTAAAAGCTCAATGTTAATAAGCAGATGAAAGAAATAAAAATGACAGATGTTAAAAAGAATAACAGTTTAGAGGAAGACATAGCTAAATAATTCATCTACAATGTAACATAAAGAGATCAAAAATGTAAAGATTAAGAGATAGAGTAGAATGAGAAGGTTTCTCTCACACATTTTGAAGATTCAAAAAAAAAAAAAAAAGAAAAAGAAAAGAAAGAAAGAGGTCAGGCTTGGCTCCCACCTGTAATCCTAGCTCACTCTGGGAGGCTGAGGTGGGACGATCAGGATCACCTGAGACCAGCCTAAGTAAGACCCCATCTCTACTAAAAGTAGAAAAAATTAGCCAGGTGTGGTGGCGTGTGCCTGTAATCCCAGCTACTCGGGAGGCTGAGGCAGAGGATTGCTTGAGCCCAGGAGCTTGGGGTTGCTGTGAGCTATGATGACACCACTGTACTCCAGCTGTGGCTACAGAGAG
>RJWJ010041509.1:0-13473 GCA_004363605.1 Indri indri | reverse complement strand
CCTCTGTGCAAATCCTCCTGTGGTTTCTTGCTCATTATTAAAAATAAAACTCCTTACAGTGGTTCAGGCTCCTACATAAATGCCATCTGCTGTGACCTTGGACATGATTTTCCCGCTCTCTCTTGCTCATCAAAAATTTCAAGTGTGCTTCTGCCTCAAGGCCTTTGCACCTGCTGTTTGCTCTGCCTACAGGACATTCTCTTACTTGCTCTCTTACTTCTAAGAAGGCTTCATGAAAATGTCACCTATCGGTAAGGCCTCACCTGACTTCCCTGTGTAAAGCAGGAACATCCTCTACCCCCCGCAGTCCCATCCCCCTACCCTGGCCTTATTTTCCCCATAGGACTTATCATCATTTATTTGCTTTTCTTTCCTTTTTGAAAAAATTGTCTCTCTTCCCCAATTATAAGATCCATGAAAGCACGGTCTTCTACCTGTTGTTTAATTTCAGCTGGATCCCCAATGCCTAGATTTGCACCTAGATATATTATAGTAGGCATTCAATAAACATTTGTTGGATGAATAAATAAATTGGTGTTTGAAATCTTACTCTGTTATCTACTGGGGATACACAGGAGGGTAAGAATGGACAAAGAATTGTTATATTAAACTAAAGGTGTAAATATTTCAATTGAACCAAATTCAGAAAATATATAAAATGCATCTTTAGACATACCCACAGATAGCTCCCGATTTCAAAATAATAAAAATGATCAGGATTCTGATCAATGCTGATGATTGTATCTTAACTGAAGAATTATTACATTCAAAATTGAAAGGGATTCTTAGTAAATTTTTTTAAAGAATTTTTAAAAAGAATTCCTGGCATCTATCTAAGTAATGCTACTAAATTAATCTATCAAAAAGCTACTAGAATGAATGATCGGGCAAATGGCTACCTATTCCATAGGCTATGACCTAAAAGACAAGATAGCATACACAATTATAAATACCACAAGTTTCCCCCAAAAGTCCTTGGTGTGATGAGAATTAAATTGGAATAGGACTGAAAGCAGAGGCCCTGGAAATAAGATGGAATGATGCTACATGGTGCCTTCCATGGTCTTGGCAACAGCAGGCCCTGATTAAATTTGGACTTTTGAAGTAAATGAAGCTGGTCATTTCGGCCAGTAAAAGCCAAAAATGAGTTCCATTTTAGATAATGCCAAGGGTGACGCTTTGTCTGCTGCAGAGACTATGCTTTGATTCCAGGGAATCCAAGAGAGAGGGGAGGCATATAACTCTTGTGTGAGAAAGTGATCACAGGTAAACTGCGTGTAGCTTGCTCCCACCCCATGAAATCTAAATCAGTAAGTCTTACCTATCATATCTCCTTGTTCATGAATCATCATTCCCAAATCTTTAAATATTTCATTAATATCCATAATATCAGCCTAAGAGAGAAAGGTATAAATTATTATAATCAGAAAGTCAGTCACCACTCCACAAAAGAGGAATTTTAAAAAACCCCAAACCAGTACTCACATATAGGTGAGCATGCATCTAGATTTAACACATAAATTCTGGAAATATCAGGAAAATATTTTACAATGAGAAATCCTAATTAAAAACACTTTGAACAACCACTACCAGTTCTCTAAAATGTTTATGTCATTAAACATATCAAGTGAGGCAGGACGGAAATGAAGGATCTGTAACAGAAAAGGACCATGGGCGACTGAGTTTATTTTATGCAATTCACTAATAGTTTTGTTGTCATAAGCAGTATCTGCTTACAAGAGTATAAAATATTCTATGACAAATTCCCATAAAAATGTATACATTGATTTGACAATTAAAAAAAATAAAATGTCTAATGCTCTCAGGATGGTTAAAAAAATAAAAATAAAATGAGTAGGTGTAAATTTAAAGTCTCACATTAACAAATTTGAACATGCAATGGATTAGTGAAGTTATAAATGTCATTGGATAAAGAAATTATGAATTTATTAGATAAAGAAGCTATAAATTTACTTATTTCTTCAATATATAACTATTATTTAATATTTTGTCCAATTAAAGAGAAAATCCTAAATATTTTGTTCAGGTAGATGGGGCAATTTATATATTCACCAACGTTCTTCTCCTAATTTTTTAGGTCAATTGCTTCAAGTAATAATATAATATACAATATTTAGGATCCTAAGTTGACAAGAAAGGAATTCATTAAATATTCTCAAAGGCCAAATAATAAACAACAAATAGTATTTGGTTAAAACTTAATATAGTCTTAGAATCCAGACTGTTTCCCCATCTGTAAAATGGTGATGAGCATAATACACAGTTAACTACTTCATAGAGTTTCTACAAGGACTAAATGAGATCATTAACATAAAGAATTTATCACATAGCACCTAGTACATGGAAGGTCTTCAATAAATTGCAGTCATCGTTAACTACTATTAGGCCACCTTTTAGGAACCAGGTAGGTTCCGTAAGAACTATGACTTAACTAAATCCTTTAAATCTCTTTGATGTCATAAATATAGCAAAGAGAAATAAAATACTTTTAAATCTTGTAAAAATTCTTTTTCATGCAGGTATGATGTGTATCATGTGCCAAGGGAAGACTCCAGACTCTCTGGACAGACGTTTATCTCTAGACTGATATTTTCTCAATACTAAGGTGCCCTGTAGATGACTTAATAGAATTTTAAAAAGTTGGGGTGGGAAAAAGTATGTTCTCTCATCCTAGCACCAATACTAAAGAGATTATCTTTTTTAAAAAAAGGAATTATTCTAACATATATTAGAAATGCCACCAAATTGATATATTTATTTAGCTTTCTTTCTTGACCCCTCTCCCAGCATTAGCTAAGCATCTTAAGAACAGAGCAGCAGCCCAACTCTACAATGGAAGGCTTACTTCAAGCTGCCTGATGGAAGACTCTCTCTCATGAATAAGGCGGAGGTCATCCTCTGTAATTTCTTCATCCTGCACCTGCACTTGAGGTTGAGTTTGACTAACAGAAAGAAAAGAATATGGAAAAAACAAAGACTGGTATTCAAAACAATGGGACTCATTTCCTATTTAAGATATACTCACTAAATAGGACTTTTGTTCTTCAAAGTCACAGAACTGCTCACTTAAAAAAAATTCTAAGAATATAACAGATATGTTAATCAAATTTTATTCATTTTTCATTCCACTTACATTATTTTATCTAATATGAGTTTAGAATTTGTATTTAATTTTTGGAAGCTATATTTGGTAACTGACTATTTCTTCTTCGCTGACAAAAACCTCACATAAGGGAACAATTTATATTAAAAATCAAGTCATTAGTTTTCAAAGAGGAATGCAGGAAAAAAAGAATAATAAAAAAAAAAGTCAAGTCAATAAATATTTATTTGGATAATTTATTTACATATTTTATAACAAATACTTTGTAATTATTTTAAAAAATTTTCAACTTACTATTTTCAGTTTGTAAATAACTTAGGATATTTATGATATAATATACTGACAGCTTTAATTCTGTTTCAGGGACTATAACATATAGGATTTGAAATATTATCTTTTGATCTATAAAATGTTTTGTATTTCTTACCTTTCCCAGGATACAAGATTCCTTTCTTTTGAGCTTTCCTCAGGAAAACCACCCTGAATAATATCGTATGAATTGACAAGGACAAAGAAAAAAAACATAAGAAAAATAAATAACACTCACATTTTCCCCTTATAATAATTTAAACTGATTTTTGTACATGTGTGTGCATGTATGTGTAGAGAAAGAGAGGGAAGTTGTTGTTCTAATTTTTTAGGTCAACTGCTTCAAGTAATAATATAATCATATAACAAGGAAGGAATTCATTAAATATTCTCAAGGGCCAAATAATAAATATTATCATGTTAAAATTTAATGTAGTCGTGGCAGACCAATTCATTTTATTTTTTTCACATAGGATCTCACTATGTTGCCCAAAGAACTCATAGGCTCAAGCGATCCTCCCACCTCAGCCTCCTGAGTAGCTGTGATTACAGGTATGCGCCACCATGCCTGGCTAGTCATGGAATCCATATGTCAAGGAATAAGGAAACAACTTGTAACAGTGTTTAAGGAAATTTAAAATTAGATTAATTCAAAATTCTACTGTCAATCTTCCTGTCATTTATTTTCTTCAGGCTTATATTCCACATTCATACAATATATTCACTCTGTTCATCTCCGTCAGCATCATGTAATCCAGCAGTAAAGTGCGGTGTAGACTAGCATGTACCCAAATGGGAAGCCTCAGTGCTAAGGCAATATGAGGATGCTACTCAGGATTTGATCGCTAATCTTTTTTGACAAAGTATGTCTCTACACTTTTATATAATCTTTTGTTCTACAACATGGACAAAATAACCATGGTAATACACAGCCATCATCCTTCTTAAAAATAATAAATACAAATAATAAAAATTAATAGTGAAATGTTGATTTCTAAGACAGCCACAGATCTTTACGACTTAAAAACATCATGCTAATATAGACTTTTATGGGACCCTTAGAAACAGCATGTTCATTTTTAGAATGCCTTTTAAAATACTTACAGATACTCGGGAACCGGCTCTTACTCGAGCAACAAACTCTTTCTCTCTCTCAGCAGCTTGCCTCTGGACCTTTTGGAAATTTGTCAGTGAAGTTGTGAATTCAGCCACTAAGCGATCTTTCTGTATCTTCCTTTGACGCTAGAGGAAAGAGAGAAAAAGCCTACTAGAATCAAGCTGTGAAGTTCAAATCCCGAAATTTTCACTCGCTCCCCCATTGCAAATCCTTACCAATTAACTCTCAATAACATTTTAACAATATGTCCAAACACTGTGCATATTTACCTTGAGGCAAAAGGCCCATAATGCTGGATTTCTCACTTCAAATTTTCATGCTGCTAAAAACTGGGTGATGATTTTGAGGTTATTTTAAAGCAGTTATTTTTTAGGCAAATAAAGCCTTATACTTTTACCTAAGTAACAACTTCCATTAAGTAACCAAGGAAATAAATATGTGCCCCTAGGACACCTTACATCTTGAATGAGTGTGCACGCTGCACGCAGTCAGTCCCGGAAGGCCAGGAAACAATTACTCAGGAAGCATTTTCTGAGAGCTTACTTAATTATGGGTCAGGGCAACTGCATGGAAATAATTTTTGCTTTATTGAACCACAGGATACTACCTGAGCAATTAAATATAGTTTTGTGTTTTGTGAACTAATCTCAAATAGAATTTTTTTGTCCCCTAATTTCCTTTCCAGCATAACAGTTCAAAGATCCTACAATGCATTTGATTTCTTTCACATTCAATACATCAAAAATGTGTCTTAAAGCTTGATACCTGTTCACTGGGGGTGGTGGGCAGAGATCCAAACTCTTTAATGTACTTATCTGTTTCTTTGGCAAGTTGGTTAGTATACTGCTGCTTCTGTTGCCTAAAGTGAGAAAACACACATTACAGCCAAAGAACTAGTACACTTCTGTAAGCTACAACTCTGCCACTTGAATCAACCCTGATGTTAGAAAAATTGCTTTTTCATAGACTGGAGCTAAACTTTCTCTAGTAAAACAACATTTTCAGACCTATTCTTTGATAAAATTGAGCAAATATTACACGGCCGGTTGTTCACTCACACAGAGTAGCTGAGCTTAGAGAAATAAACATCAGCAGCCATTTAGAGACACAGATAAGTCAGAAGGAAACTTAACTGAGAGATCAGTGGATGTCTCATCCTTTATGTTTGAGATATTGGGGTTGTGGGAGCCTTTTATCTGCAACCCACACCTGGGAGGTCAGTTGAGCAAGTAAAGATTTGTTGCCTTAGATTCTGTTCAGCTCACAGGCCTTAGGTATACCTGGCCTTTACTTTTCTAAGTGGACATTTATATGCTATAGATACTTTTTTAAAAAAGGGAGGGAAAGAACTAATAACAGCACAAATTCACTATTATTTAAGTTTGCTGTGGAAAAAATAATAGCATTTCCTTGTAAAGGGAACAGAACACAATAAAAGAAGTAAATTACAGTCATCCCTTGGTATCCATGCGGGCTTGGTTCCAGGACCCCTGTGTATATCAAAATCCACAGATGTTCAAGTCCCTGATATAAAATGGCATAGTATTTGCAGATAACTTAGGTACATCCTCCCAAACCCTTTAAATTATCTCTAGATTACTCATAATGCCTAACACAATGTAAAGGATATGGAAATAGTTATTATACTGCAATGCTTAATTTGTATTATTTTTTACTGTCGTATTTTTTTATGGCTTTTTTCTTGAATATTTTTGATCCACAGTTGATTGAATCTGAGGATGCGTAAAGAGTGGATATGGAGGCCCAACTATATATCCATACTTTATCTAGCTAGCTTATGAAGTAAAAAGTGAGATTTCTAATTAAAAAACATTACGCTAAAAAATAAGCCATATTAATGTGCTGTTTTACAAATTACAATATCAGTACCTCTCATATATATTACCTCTTATTTTAAACATGGATAGCCCACACTTAGAACCCTTTAAAATAATTAGATACTACATAAGAATATGGTTAAGGACAGATATCTATATTTGACTGGTAAGGGAAAATAATTATCTATTTATATCTCTATTTACAAAATATCTTATCTTTAATATGTTTTTGTTAAATCTTTGGAAGTAGTAATATAGTTAAAGTTTTAAAAAGAAGATCTTAATGACCATGTCTACATATTCAGAATCCTCACTATTAACTCTATCAAAATATAACTGTTAAGAATCATGTATTTCTATTACATTTTACTTTATTTTAATAAATGGTTTATTAGTTAGATTTGGAGCACTTTTACCACCCTGACACCTATCAACCTTAAAAAATACAATATAAATTAGAGATGACTATGAATTCTTCACATTGTATGTCATAAAAATATGAGTTTCTATTACCTGTCTTTTAATATCTTCCTCTTTGCAATTTCCCTTCTATAGCTACTATTGTTTGGAAATACCACTTCCTAGATATATATTACTTTAAATTTATAGCCATAACAGCACCAAAATAAATAAGATTTAACAGGTTTTACATGATATTAGGAAAATCATCAAACCTACAAGAGACATGCTTTCCTTATGCACAAAATGGAAATAGTTCTTTTGATCATCTATCCCCCTCCAATTTTATATAGTACTGAGAAAATATGTAAAAACATTCTGTAAAATCTTTAACATATCACAGAAAAAATATTATAGCTGTTCTACTAATATCAAATTAATTCCCTGGAATATGTATTACATAACTTCACTACAACTTTTTTTTTTTTTTTCCTAACAGAAGCTATTGCTTTCTAAAATTCAAAGAAATATGCAACTTTTGGGGAGATAGCTCACATAACTGGGTATGTATTGGAGCTAAACCAAATAAAAATCTGGTCACCGTAGGGATTGCTAGCTATGAAAAGTAAATCACATACATTCAGATGCTAGAGGGTAATTTTTCAAAAGCTGTCAGAAACAACCAGTATAAGAGGTATGAGAAAGGCAACTAAAGAAATTCTGCTTTGATAGAGTAAGCCAGATCTTTAAAATGAAGAAAAACACCTGCCTACTCTGGACAGGGAAAAACCTACCCAAAAGCTTGGTGCAAATGTATGGATAAGGTGGAAGAAAAACTTTATTAATTTTCCATTGTTTCCTCCAGTAAATAAATACTATACAGTACCCTGTCAAAACAACATAATAACAGCAAGAGGTTTCATTTTTTTTCATTTTTGCTTGTTTAATTAAATACTTACAGCTGTTGTCTCAATTCAGGTGAATCTTGAGGTGTTCCAAGCTGATTCAGAGCTCTTTGTATTTCCACAGCTATTATAATAGAAAATTAACATATTAATTGTTACAAATGTGAGGGCAACAGAAATAATAAGTTATAAATTAATATCTACAAGAAATTGGGCAGTTAAAAAGAAGGAAAAATAAATAGATAAAAATAGCAAACATTAATTGAGAAAAAAAAGAATAAATTGCTTATTCAAATCTAATTAGTAACAAAAATGCATTAATTTTCAAGAGGAAATCGTGTGGGAATATTAACTTGTGAAACTGTACTTATGATCCAAAAATATTATCTTCTTCCCTATTCCATCAGGACATTAAACAAATACAATGGCACACAGACTATCACATAACTCCACAGGCATGAAAATTGTGTTGAAAATAACTGTAACAATTACATATTTCATTAGAATATAAAGTAAATGGATCATACTTAATAAATGAGAAAGGAATAATAGAATTTAAAAAGTCATTTTTCAATTATCTATATAATAACTGATTCAGGCAAAGATCATTGAAGGATGCTAAAAGCACAGGACATTCACACAATTCCAATTACCACCACAGAGATGTCATTAATTATAAAAGAGATAACTTCATAACAGATAAATCTGTTGTCTAAAAACAAATGATCAAATTTAGCACCAACGATGGAACAAACTGACATTATGAACCTTTTGACATGATGCAACGAGAAAGTCACAGTATGACCTGTGTACTTTTCTTGTCAAAATGTTTAACCTGAATCTTATCATGAGGAAGAAATCAGACCCATGTAGACTGCAGGATAATCTACAAGACAATTGGCTTGGACTAGTAAAAATGTCAATGTCACAAAAGAAAAAAAAATATGACAAAGGCAGGGGGAGTTTTCTAAATCAAATAACTAAAGCACCAAAAAGGCACTATAGGATATTTGACTGGATTCTGAATCAGGAAAAAGCAAGCACTATAAAAAACAAACAAACAAACAAAAAAAAAAACCAGTAGGGACAATTGGAGAAATTTGAATATGGAGAGAGAAACATATTAAACAAAAGTTGAAAAATGTCAACAATTGGTGAAGCCAGGTAAATGGTTCATCATACTATACTTTTATTTTTTTGATGTTTAGAATATTTAAAGATTTTATTTTTATTTTATTTTATTTTTTTATTGTTTGTTGTTTATAGGGGTACAGATGTTTAGGTTACATATGTTGCCCTTGCCCCTCCTTCCCCCCAAGTCCCAGTCCCAAGCGTGTCCAGAATATTTAAAGATTTTAAAATGAAAAACCAAGGGATTAAAAGTCATGCTAAAGCTCACAATCCAGGAATCTATAACTATTGCAACGAAAGGAAAAAAAGGCTCCTCACAAAAAGGGAAGGGCCTATATTTTTATGTTATGTGTGTATATAAATAAAAAGTAAAGTAGAAATAAGTTGAAAATTAGTCTCAAAGAACTCTCTCTAGTTCATTTCCAAGAATTAGAGAAAAACATTCCAACTCACCCATTCTTTTTTTTTTAAATGAGTGGTTTATTTATATAGCTTAAATGCTTTTTATTTTATTTTAATTTATTTATTTATATTTTAAGAGACAGGGTCTTGCTCTTTTGCCCAGGCTAAAGTACACTGGCAGGATCATAGCTCACTGCAGCCTCCAACTTGTGATCCTCCAGCCTCAGCCTCCTGAGTAGCTGGGATTTCGGGTGTGAGCCACCACACCTGGCTCTGGCTCTTAAATGCTTTTTAAATGCTCATTATTTATTTATGGGCTCAAGGGAATGATAAAGTATTCCAAAAAGCAGGATAACTTTTGTTATTGAGGATGATGTAATAAACATTGCTTTCAAGTCAAGGCTGAAAAATAGAAAGACAGAAGAGGAATCATATAGCATATATTAATAGCAACTGTTACCATTTGGCTAATTTCAAATGAATTTCTTTTTGCTTTTTTTGTGTCGATTTTCCTTTTGTAGGATGGAGAAATTTTGTTTGCTGTTTTTATGACTGCTTGCGATGAGTTATGTATTTCCATCTCAACCTGAACATATTTTCTTAGACTGCCTTATATAGGGGATTAAAGTTTTTATTAAAAAAAAAAAAAGCATGTTGATGATACAAACTGTACCTCTATAGAATAAAGGCAGGTATTTATCTCAACTCTAAGGGCTCTTGTTTTTTAAGTCACATTAAGTGAGAAAAAATAGATTATTCAATAAATGACAGGAGGAAAACTAACCATTTTGGAGGAAAAATAGAACTCTACTCTCACATCATATAGCAAAATAAATTTGTAATAAATTATTAATTTGAAATTTAAAACATTAAACTGCTATACGAAAATATAAATACATATTTATTAAACGATATTATATATGATCTTGGAGAAAGATAAAATATTAGCTAAGCATGATACAAAACTAAAAACCACGGAGGAAAATATTGACAAATTTGACTACAAAACAAAATTTTGTTAAGTGTTACATAAAAAATATGTACTTATATGCAAATACATTTAAGTGTGTGTGTGTGTGTGTGTGTGTGTGTGTGTGTGTGTGTGTGTGTACAGATGGGAGAAAATCAATAACCAGGATACAATGAGAAAAAGGGTTAATATCCCTAATATAGAAAAAAACACACAAAACTCCTATAAATTGGTAATAGAAAAACAGCCCAATAAAAAATGGACAAAGGTTATAATCTTGCAATTTACAAAAAGCAAATAAATATGACAAAATTTCAACTTCGCTGATCACTTTTCACATTTCAGGTTGGTAAAAATTAAGAAAAATAGGTGAAAAATATATTATAATCAAAAGGTAGAGGATATATAATATGTAAGAAAGAGGGAGCAATAGCCATAATATATGAAGAACTACAAATAACTGAGAAAATGTCAGGCAATCCAGTAGAAAAATGGAGCAAGAACAGGAACTTTAATACTCATGAATAAATTGAACAGCATAAAAAGACTGAAGTGCATATCAATCTTGAAATAGATAAACAACTATACTATATGAACACTATATAAAATTATTTATCCATTGAAAAGAATTAAGTAGAACAACTTCTGATAGAGTCAGTGGGAGCCTAAATCCACCACGTGGTAACTCCCCAGTTTCTGAATAGATGCACCCAGCAACATGACAACTAGCAGAGGCTTATTCAGATGGTGACTCCAACTGCAATGCTCCTCAAAATGTGATCCATTTACTACAGCAGATCATTGCAATCTCTGGCACTTTGTACACACCTGCTGAAATGGCAAATATTATTTGTTCAGTCCTAAAAAATAGAGAACATGAGAAGGGATCTGCTATCAGTCTGATGGGACAGCAGCAAGCGTTCACAACCGTATCTCAGGGTTATGTATACTCTCCGTCTCTATCCTACAATTTAGTTTTCCCCTTTCTACAGGACGCTACACTACTCCAATACACTGGTTACATCTGGTTTCATGACCTGAAAAGCAGGAAGCAACTTGTATTCTTAGATGCCTGGGAAGGAAGGATAAGTATATCAGCAGGTAGAAAATAAATTCCATGGAAATACAGGGTACTGTTTTCTCAGTGAAGAATTTTGGTCAATTAATCTGTATGGATGGTTGACATAATTCTGCAAAGTGCTTTTCTTTGCGGCCTCAAGCACAAATGGAGAACAGTGCTTGGTGAGACCTTTTATGCCGCTCCTGCCCTTTACTGAATGACTCAAAAGGTTATTGGCTTTAGCTTCAACCCCCCAAAGGAAAAGGCTATCCAGCGAATTCAAATGGTGGTATAATAAGCTTTGCAAATTGCTTTTAATGACTGAGCTGATCCAATGGTAAGAAGCCTGTATAATATCAGGATGCTGTAGAAAACTACTGGCAAGTAACAATAGGAAAAACACAACAATCCCTAGAATCTTGGAGCAAAAGTATGCTCTCTTAGCAAACAATGTGATCCTTTGAGGACTTGTTCTGGCCTTGTTACTGAGCCCTGGATAAAGAGTAAACAATGTGATATACCAGGAACCAAGTGACTCGAGCTGTCCACCACGAATTGGGTGTTATGTTATCTTGCTGGTATACCCTTTCTATGTTTTGCTCTATGTCAGTCAGCCTGCCCCTCACTCTACCTCCTATAGGACTTGTTCAATAGGATGCAATGGTTATAGGAATAAAAGCCACATACAGGCTCACTAACACGCGCTTCCCCTTACTTAGATTGACACGATGACTGGCACTGCCATATATTAATTTGCAACAGTCATCAAAAACTGGTGATACAGTGCCATTCTTGAGGGTATCAGCCATCTGGCCAATGGCAAGATAATTATGATGCTCATATCTTGGAGGAGGCAGAATGTTAGACGCGCTGAAATAGTACGGTTCTGGATTCTGGTATGCTTCCTCTTCCCTTCCCCCCTCATGCTTCTACCAGAGTCCTAAACCATGTGTTAGTCACGATTGTGGTATTCCACACACCAGTGCTTCTGGTCAAGTAATTACTTTACAGAGAAAAAAAAATTACAGGTATCCCAAGGACAATGGTCACTGCTCTGCCACATATTCCATTATCCAGAAGCTGCTGGACTTCTAGAATGTTTAATGGCCTACTGAAGACTCAGTTATGGTGTCACCCGGGAGACCGTATCTTGGGAGGCTGAAGTGCTATCCTACAGGATCTTCATGGTCTCAAAGAACAACCACTCCAGGGTGCTGTTTCACCTACAGCCAGAAAGAAACTTAGATTTGGGAAGTAAGGGCTAGAAGTGAAATATTTCACAATTACACCTAATTATCCATTTGCAAAATTTCTGCCATTCCTCAAGGTGATTCAGAGACAATATTCAAGTGAGGAATACAACCATATTTTCACAAGTAGAAGATGAGACTACATCTGGCCATTTGGGGCCAAGGTAGTATAATGTTGATTGAGGTAATTATTAAAGGGAAGTAAGGGTATGTCCATACAAAAGAAAGATGGAAGGGTGTAAACAAACCTCCTCCGGAGATGAACTGGAGGGAACCTAATAACACTATCACCTCCAATCTTAAAAGTTAGTACAACATAGCATGTGAGCAGGAACAACAAGGACCCAGGATTCAAAAGTCCGGTTATCTCCAACAGCTGAGGTGCTGAATGAAGGCAAAAGGAACATGGAATGGTTACTACAGCAGCAAAGTATTCCTGCAAACTGCAGCCTGTGTCCAGCAACAGAGTGGCAACTATAGCACCTGCCAAAATTTTTTTTTCTTGCTCATTAATGTATATATTTAGATAGTTTAACTATTTGTCTCCTTCCCTATTCATTTCCTCCACTGTTTTATATAGGGTGTATTGTTAGTGGTTACACTTAGACTTTATTCCACAGGCTAATGAATCGTGCCATTTGGTTTTGCTGAAAGAGAGGAGGAATGGACTGAAAATCACCCACTAGATCAGGCACTGGATACAGAAACTGAATAGGACAGTTTTACCCCCAAATGGAAGAGCAGTTCTGGTTGTATGCGGGAAAGTAGCACAAAAAAAAAAAAAAAAAAAAAAGCTTAAGTACAAAAAACAAAGGAAGTATGTTCATTGTAGGAAACAAAAGGGATGAACTGTAATAGAAATTTATTTTTGGCCACCTAATACCCCACATTTTTATTACACTGGGATCTTTTTGGTTATAATATCATGACCACGGACCGGGAAGTAGCACCACCAAACTAGTCTTTGG
>RJWJ010041508.1:0-13460 GCA_004363605.1 Indri indri | reverse complement strand
GGGCCGATTGCTACAGGGGTTGTGGTTGCTGCAGAGAGTGGGTCAGAGTTCTGATTTGATGTATGGCCCAGTCACTGTGCATTTGAGCACAGAAAGTCTCCAACTTACAATGGTTCAACTTAAGATTCTTCCATTTTTTTTACTTTAGGATGGTGCAAAAGTGATGCATTCCATAGAAACCACACCTTGAGTACCCACAAAACCATCCTGGTTTTTCACGTTCAGTACCGTATTCAATAACTTACATAAGATATTCAACACTTTATTATTATTATTATTATTTTTTTTTTTTTTTTTTTTGAGACAGAGTCTCACTCTCTTGCCCGGGCTAGAGAGCTGTGGCGTCAGCCTAGCTCACAGCAACCTCAAACTCCTGAGCTCAAATGATCCACCCGCCTTGGCCTCCCAGAGTGCTAGGATTACAGGCGTGAGCCACCGCGCCCGGCCTCAACACTTTATTATTAAACAGACTTTGTGTTTAGATGATTTTGCCCAAGTGTGGGCTACTGTAAGTGTTCTGAGCATGTTTAAGGTAGGCGAGGCTACCTATGAGGTTCGGTAGGTTAGGTGTATTAAATACATTTTCAACTTACGATGGCTTTATCAGGACATAATCCCATCATAAGTCACGGAGTGACTGTACTCAGTCTCTCAGTATCAACTCACTCAATCCCCACCGATTCTAAGAGGTGGATGTGATACTTACGCCCATGTTAGAGAGGAGGGAACCAAGACACAGAGAGGTTAAGGGACATGCCCCAGGTCACACAGATCGTGAGTGGAAGGTTTGCCAGGCCACTGGGCTTCAGAGGTGCCTGCCCAGGAAGAAGGAGCAGAAAGCAGGGCGACACTGGCTGCCTGGAATTTGATCCGAGCTCTGGCGCCAACTGTATCCCACCTCTCCCCAGGGCGACCGGGAGACACCGAGAGGACATCCTCTCTGCTAGGGAAGTGCACAGTTGCCATGCTGAGCGCCTACTGGGTGCCCCATTTGCTGTTCACTCTTCAGCAGGCACTGGTCCAAGCGCCTGGAATAATAGGAACTCACATAATTGTCACAACACCCATGCGGGCGGCTCCGCTATCTGCCCTACTGGACAGGTGAGGGTCTGTAACTCAGCTGTGCTCACACGGCAGCTGGTGGTGGTGCCCTGTGGAATCCCGGCTGCTCGGGTCCAGAGTTGGTGTTTCAGTCACCACACTCCCAGCCGCTCAGACGAAGTTGTGCCTGTGAATGGGCAGCAGTGGGGTGCCCGCGACATGCCGGGTGGCCCAAGTCACAGGAGGGGCCGCAGGGCTGAGGTCAGATCAGGTGGGTGGCTCCTCCTCAGGCAATTTCTGAATGGGCTTCTTCAACTGGGGGCCTTGGAAGTGGGGGGATGTGGAGGGAAGAGGCCACCCCTCCGAGGCAGACAACACCCACACTCACTGAGTGTCAGGGGACACATTTAGGGATTTCACCTGCTGCTGGCATGATCCTTGCTGGATGGACATCGCCTCTAAAGGAAGGGTCTTAGGTGCCAGTGGCCCTCCACCCCACTGCCCGGGGGAGGGGGGTGCCAGGTTACTTCCTCCTTGGGTCCTGGGCTGGGCCACACATCGCCAGCTTCCTCTTGTCAGAAGAAGTCTCTAGAAGGTGCTGGTGGCAGGGCCCTGGTGCAGCCCCTCAGTCTGCAGCCTCAGGGCCCCAGCTGCTATTCCTCATGTGTCCCTGCTCTCTCTGAGTCCCACATTTGCACATCTGTGTGTTAGGTCACTCTCCAAGGCAGTAACACACCCTAGAAGCTTGTTTATTCTGCTGTTCCTCTGAGCCTTTTGCCTGGGGACGCTGCCCAGTGGCCCCTGCTCTGTCCAGGCCCCCCAGCCCCACAGCCCCACAAAGCTGCACGTGCTCTCCTGGCCCAGCTCTAGCGGGGGCATCTCTTCTGGGTCTTTTGGGTCCTTCTGAGAAGTCACACCAATAAGATCCCCTCATTCACACCCAAAACGCAAAAATGAGAAACTGATGGAATGTTCCCAGTTTGTTACTTTACCAAGACAAGACACTGGAAAAAATCACTGTGCTTTGACATCATTTCCTAAAAGAAAGGACATTTAGCACCAGAAGGTAAGCACATCATCTTGGAATACAGGATAGTTTTTTAAATGAAGTCAACTTGGCTTTGCGGCAAACTCTTGTTTTGTTCATTTTGCTGCAATTGGTCAAGGTTGGCGGTTGTTCTGGAACCTTGGGAACTGTCCTAAGGAAGTTCACTCTGGCCTGAAGTCTCAGGGTGGGGACTTCCCTCATCCCATCCTTCTCCAGTCTCCCCTGCCACCTTGGTTTCCGACAGAATGGCACTGCCCAGTCTGTTTTTCTGGGGTCAGCTCATGCCCTCTTCCATCTCCCCACATTCTGGGGCCCCTGAGCCTTGGATAGCATTACGGTTCCAGTGCCTGTGGGCCAGATGTTTGGAGAGAAGCTAGAAGGTCATTTATCTGACCCCTGGCTTTTCAGCAGGAAGGATAAAGTACCAGGGGGTAAAACACCATTAGGAGAGCCACCAGCCTTCTTAAAAATAACTGCCTGCTCTCTCTGCAGCTTACCCTTGTGGCTGCCTCATTCATAAATTGCTCCTTCATCCCAAAGCTGCGATCCATGTGTGTATGATAGACAAGAATTAGATCTAGGCTGGACAACATAGCAAGACCCCATCTCTAAAAAATATTTTTTTAAATATTAGCCAGGCATGGGCCGGGTGTGGTGGCTCATGCCTGTAATCCTAGCACTCTGGGAGGCCGAGGCAGGTGGATCGTCCTGAGCTCAGGAGTTCGAGACCAGCCTGAGCAAGAGCGAGACACCTTCTCTACCAAAAATAGAAAGAAATTAATTGGACAGCTAAAAATATATATATAGAAAAAATGAGCCGGGCATGGTGGCGCATGCCTGTAGTCCCAGCTACTCGGGAGGCTGAGGCAGAAGGATCGCTCGAGCCCAGGAGTTTGAGGTTGCTGTGAGCCAGGCTGACGCCACGGCACTCACCCCAGGCAAGAGAGTGAGACTCTGTGTCAAAAAATAAATAAATAAATAAATAAATAAATATTAGCCAGGCATGATGGTGCGCACCTGTAGTGCCAGCTACTCGGGAGGCTGAGGCAGGAGGATGACTTGAACCCAGGAATTCGAGGCAGTAGTGACCTATGATGGTGCCACTGTACTCCAGCCTGGGTGACAGAGCAAGACCCTGCTCTAAAAAAAAAAAAATGTTAGAGCTCATATTCAAACTGTTGTTGCCCTAGCAACAAAACCTCCTTTATTGCTTTTAAATCCTTTAGCTCCTTTCTGCCTACTGAGTGGCTACAAATTTGCTTTGAAAAGACACATACTCAGATCAGAGCCCTGACGGAGGTACAAGCAAGGTGCCTCGGGCCATGCACGTCTAATTCTTGTGGTGTGGGGCTTACAAGCAGCTTGCTGGAGGAGGTGACAGCCCAGGTGTGTCTTGAAGGATAAGTGTGTGGCAGGCAGAGGGTGACGGTGGGAAGAACCTTGAAGAGCTTGGGTCCAGGGAGCTGGGACTGAGGTGAGGGGAGGGGGCGGCAGGCCTCCGTCAAGGGGGGGCCTCATTATGGCTGGGCTGTGGAATTGGGCTTTTTCCTAAGAGCAATGGGGAGCCCTGAGGGTTCTAGGCAGGGGAGGGACATAAATTTCAGACCTGGAGCCTGGCTCCCCATGGGTTGGAGGCTGCAGGGACCTTGGGGTGACAGATAGGAGGAGGCAGGATGGTCATGGAGGGGGCCAACCCGCACCCACCGGGCAGTGGCCCCAACGCCTGGCAGGGTGTGGGCTGAGGAAGCACAAGTCATTGAGGACAGGATTCCCAGACTCTGGGCACCCATTTCCCCCAGCGAGAGGAGGGACCCCAGCCCGCCGCTCTGATGCAGAGATGAGGGTTTTGCTGCCTACAGTTGGGGGTGAAAGGTGGACCTCAGCTGTCTGCCTAAGAAAGCTCCCAGTGGCCTGGCGGGTAATCAGCCCAGCCTGGCAGGGCCAGGGACAAGGACACATTTGTTTTCCCCAGCCTGCCGCCCGCTGTGAAAATCCACATTCTCCGTGTGCCCTTGAAGGAATGTTGTGTTAGAATCTTGTGCTCTGTGGCCAGAGCTCTCTGTGGACAGGAACAGAGGCTGGATCCAAAGAAAAATAATGCTGCAGGCTGGGCATCCCTCTGGAGTTGTGGTGACAATGACACCAATATACCCTTCACTTGGGAGGAGCAGCACTGGGCAGGGCCATGATATTGTGGCGGGAGGACAGGGACAGGCACAGGCTCAGGAAATCACAGACTCGAGCTGAGAGGCACCAGCTGTGTGATCCTGGATCACAGTGTCAGTTTCCTCATCCGCAAAATGGGAGTGACACACTCCACCTGCCACATGCAGGAACCGATAGACTCTATCCAAGGCTGTAAACCCTCTGATGGAGGCACGGCCAGGGACCCTGGGGCCACGTCTAACTCTCAGTTGTGGTCTAAGAAAAGAGATGTGTCAGGTGGTGTAGGGCAGTGGAGCTGTTTGTGTACCAAGAATTTCACTCTTGTCTTTTCACGGTGGTTGGGAGAGCAGGATGTTAGTCCGAAGTGACCAGCTCTGATCAAAGGTTTAGCGAGGAAGTGCGGAGGAAGGGGCCCAGATGAACCTTCTGTGTCTTTGGCAGGAGGGAGGGTGTCTGTGAATGTCATCAGTGAGCTGGCTCCTGTTCCCCTCCAGCCTGGAGAGCCGATGGCAGCTTCTACGCAAACCTTCCTGGGGCTCTGTGCAAGACACATGACTGCTCTGTGCCTCAGTTTCCCCGTCATGCTATGCTGCTCCTTTTTCTCTTTTGTTAAAGTTCTCCTTCCCACGACCCTGCCCGAAAGGGTCACTGGGCTGGTGCTCTGCGGCAGCTGTGGGTGCTCCAGCCGAGGGCAGGGAGGAGCACCAGCGTGTGTCCCCAGGTCTCATAGGTCCTCCTGCACACGCATTGTCCTCTCTGAAACTCGGGCCTCACAGCCGATGTTGCAAACTGAAGTTCCCAGAGTAATTCTGACCCCTTGGGAATAACCCCACCAGCAGACCGTGAGCATGCCAAGGGCAGGATCAGTCTGTCCTGGTCACGTGCCAGCTGGTGCATGGTCGAATGTCAACACGAACCTCAGGTCTGCCTGCAAGCCAAGGAGACAGGCCTCAGGAGCAACCGACCCTGCCAACACCTTGGTCTTGGACTTCCAGCCTCCAGAACCGTGAGAAAATAACTTTCTGTTGTTCAAGCCACCCTGTCTGTGGTATTTTCTACAGCAGCCCCAGCTGACTGATGCACCAGGTATTTCCATGGGATGCTGTCACACTGGGGAATGTCATCTGTGACTAGCAGGGTGGGAGGACAGCACGTGTGTGGGCCAGGCTCTGCAGCTCCCCAAGGCTGGCCTGTGATCCCACCCTTCCACCTGGGGGGTCAGATGAGTCAGAGAAAGGTTTGCAAACATGGAAGGAAGATCGGGAGAGGAGGAGAGGCAGCCGGCGAAGGGCAAAGTGCACTCAGGGCACCTCCCCGACCCCACCCGGGCCCCTGGGATGGCCCGGGTCAGCCATCCCACCTAGCTGGTCCCAGGCACCACGTGGGATCCACTGGAGCGCCAGGATGGAAAGCGAATTCAGCCAAAGACATTTACTGCTTTTAAGTGGCTTGGTTCGGGCCACAGTCTGGGCTAGGGATTGCACCATGCTGATCTGGGGGAAAGCTGGGTGCCAATGTCTTCTTTCATGACTCGCCTTCCCATGTCTCAGGTCTACATTTCCACAAATACATTCAATGTAGACTCTCATTTTAACTCCTTCGGGGACAGCCCTGGGTGAAAGCACCACCCATCCAGCCAGGGAACTCCTACCGCCCGAGTGCACGAGCGGATGTTGTGTCTTTGCAGGGTGCAGAGACCCAGGCACATGTAAAACACGTGGATGCTCCCAGCCTGGGCTCGGAGGCCCTGGAGGCAGTCAGAGGGGCTGCCGCAAACCAAGAAGTTTTAGCTCCCAAAGCACCTTCATCTACTGCATCAAGGGGTGCCCGCCTGCCCACACCCGGCCTGCGGCTGTGGGCTCTCCAAGCTTCTCGTCTGAAAGATTCTCTGCCTGAGGCGCAGAGAAGAAAGTCAGTGTGTCTTTCAAGTCTGTTTCTCCCATGGTCATGCCTGACAACTCCCTGTAAGTAAAGGTATATCAGGGGAAATCACTAGCTGGAAACTGTTTGGTCCTCTGGTCCCTTTGCCTTGGGTTTGGGATCAGCATACTGGTCCCTGTCTCCTCACAGAGCCTTCTAGAAACACTGAGACCCGAGTCACAGCAGGGTCTCTAGGTCAGCATCAGGGTGGGGGTGGGGTGGGGGGTCTTTAATTCAGGTAGGAATGGGGTGGGGGTCTCTAGTGACTACACGACCCAGGTGGGGGTGGGGTGGGGATCTCTAGGTTAGGTGAGGGGTGGGGGTGCAATCCTGGGCTCTGCCCCCAAATCCTCTGTGTGACTTTGGACAGGATTCTTCCCCCACCATCCTGGTCCTTGGTTCACAAGATGAGGTGAGGTGTGCGCGTGCATGGTAAATTGCGTTCGATTTTGATTACAAAATATGCATATAAAGCAGTAGACACAATGTGCAAGCAGGACTTAAGGACACCTGGCTTAAGAACTAGAACTTCCCCAGCACCCCCGAATCCCCCATGCGTACCCCTCCATCCCGCGCCCTCCCCAAAGGTACCTGCTTTCTTAAATTTTTGCTTCCCTTTGCTTTGCTTTGCTTCTGTGCATATACGCCCAAACAATACCATGTTAGGTTCTGCGTGCTCTCAGCCCATCTGTAGATGAAATCCCGCGGCAGGCATTCTTCCGCGATGTCCTTTTTGCTGCTCCACGTTACGTTTGAGCCTCGCCCACGTCAGTGCGGGTGGCCACAGGGGATTCCACTGAGTGTGGACGTTGTCCACACACTTACCCTGCTCTCCCACTGATGAACATATGGGTTGTTTCCAGGTTGGGCTTTCGTTTGGTTTTGTTCTGTTTTGGCTGTTTCCACTGTCTTGTGGGCTCATTATACAGGTTTCTCCGGTGAACAGCTCGGAGGGAAACTGCAGGGTCTGGGGGAACGTGCACCTTCACCCTGTAAGATATGGGCAGATGGTTTTCCAAAGTGGTAGACCAGTTAGCATTCTCATAAACTAATGTAAGTTCCTTCGTTCTGTATCCGTAACAATACTTTGTATTGTCAGACCTTGTAATTTTTTCTGGTCTGATAGTTGTAAAAAACAAAAATAAAACAAGAAAAAAAAAGAACTTCCTGAAAACTGATTACGAATGGGGTTGAACATTTTTAACAAGTTTGTGGGCCGTGGGACTTTCCTCTTTTGTGAAATACTTACTTGTGCCTTTGCCCATTTTCTATTGGGTTGTTTTCTTTTCTTAATGATTTCTAGGATTATTCACATACCCTAGACATTATTCCCTCATTAGTTAAAAGAGTTACCAATAACATCTCTGGTTTGTGGCTTGTCACTGAACTTCGTTTATGATGCCTGTGCATAGACAGACCTTCTTGATTTGAAGTGCAGTCAAGGTTTTTCTTCATGGTTTAAGTTGCTGGGACTTTCTTTAAATTGGAGGTTTTTCTTTTTCTTCATAGGTTAAGTCTCTGGGGACTTGTTTAAATCAGAGGTTTTCAATTGACTTTTTAGCAACATGTCTCTTTGTTCAAAAGAAGCTACAAAAAATGGATCCCAACAGAGAACGCCCACTTCCTTATGGGGGCAGTTCTTTCCGTAAGAAAAATTTCTTGGACAAATTATCATAAATCAAAGATCCAATGTTTAAGTAATGAAGTCTTTATTGCAACAACAGCAAAACCCAGAAAGGTAAAGACAAAAGAAAGCAATGGTGGTACGGCCAACGTTGCCCAAGGTTGCCCATTGCGAACCTGCTAATCTGGCTAGCCACGCGCCTTGAGGCCACGCTTTGGGGTGGCTGGGCTCTTCTATTGCTTTTTTTTTCCAGATAAAATTAAGTTTATTCACTTTACAGAAGATTCTTTGCTTTGCAAAGTAATTTCAGAATGGTGGTAAATAAGCTCTGGTTATGCATTTAAAATACAGATTTATTTTTAATCCAAGTCTTCAGGGAAAGTAATTTAGAATGAGACATACTTGCTTTAAATAACAAATCTATAAATGACACAAATCAGCATTTCGGAGTGCTAGAGGACCCTGGAACACTTCAATGCAATGTCCTCGTCTTAGGAGATGGGGACTAAGGGTTGTCTCTGGCCATCCTGACACGCCAAGAACCCAAGGCACTCCCCCTGGAGCTGTGAGCTGCCTGGAAGCAGAGGGGGTGGTAAATGCAGCCCCTTAGGTTGGCTTCTTGGACCTGAATGGCTGCATGTCTGGGTGCGGCCGGCTGTGAAATGCACCCCTGCCTTGTTGGAGGGTGGTGGCCAGCTCAGCCTGGGATCTGTATCCAGGGACCGGTCCCCATGCGGTGCCTGACCTGCCAGCCGCCTGTGCAGGGCCCTCTTCAGGCCTGGGCACCCTCACCTCTGTGGCCCTGCCAGCAGCCACAGTGTCCCCTGCAGGCAGGTGAGCATCCCTGCACGCACAGCCCAGGCTTTCCTTCCACCTGAGTCACATTGGGCTGTCTGTTAAAATTTGTGTTTGTCTCCCAGCAGGATGGTACTGAGCACAGTGCTGGTGCTGCTGGAGGTGGGGTGGGGTCAAGGGCATTGCCCCATGGGCCCTCCCAGCTTTTTGGCCAGGCTGGGAAAGAATCCATGAACCCCGTTTCCCTAGGAAGCCCCCTCCCATGGCTGCGGCCAGTCCTCCAGAATACTCTTTCCGGTTCCTTCTGCCCATCCAATCAGACTCAGGCCACAGACATTTGGGACTTCTCATGCCTGTCGTCTTTTTGGCCTCACGTAGGAAATGAGGTGACACTTCAGACCCAGATCCCAGGGTGATTCCTGGGGAAAGCCGACACACCGGCAAGCCAAGGGTGTCTTTTCAAAGATGAGCTATGGGGTGGGCTAGTGCAGCCTCGCTTAGGATCCTGGTCCTGCCATTTACTCTGTACGAGCTTAGACAACACTAGCTACTCTGTGCCTCAGTTTTCCTCTCTGTAAAATGGGGATATGCTAGTACCTACCTTACAGGGATACTGGGGGAGCAGAATGAGATAACCGCTTCTTTAGGGCTCCTCACACAGCGCCTGGCACGCTGTGAGTACTCTGTAGGGCAGGAACGATCCCTCACAGAGCAAGATGGCCAGGCATTCATTTGTACTGGAGGCTGGAACCCAGGTTAGGGAACCAGAGGGGCAGGGCTCCCTGGGAGAGAATGACTCCGGAGCATTCCTGGTGCCTACCCAGCCAGAGGCAGGCAGGCTGTCTGTCCTTCCTTTTAGTGCAAACACCCACACAGTTGATTCATCCCCCAACCTCGACATCTGCCCCCAGCCCCAGCCCTGCTGCTTCTCCTTCAGCCCGGCGGCCCCTGGTCTCTGCCCTTCTTGCTTCCTATTCATGCCTTGTGCTGTGGCCCAGATGTGGCCACAGCCCACCCTCCACCCCTGTGGGAAGGCAGAGCTGGCCCAGGCTGTCTGCACTCTCCAGCCCCTCTCCTCTCTCCTCTCCAGGGTAAGCACACACAGCCTGGCTCACGGCAGGACTGATTCTAGTACATTCCCAGATGAATGCTTCACTTCCTGTTTTGTTTTCCGTCAGCAGTTCTAAACAAGAACTTTCTTCCCCACAAAAACTATTTCTTCAGGTTACTGACACTGTGATGCCAATTTGAAAACGAGGGAAATTGTGAACATGTTTTATTTGGATTAAAGTTAAAATTAAGGCCTCCCAAGGAAGCCGTGGAGGCTTGAAGCCTTGGTCCAGCCCAGTAGACCTCAGTTCAAATCCTGCCTGTGGCACTTGCTGGCTGCCTGGCTTTGGGCAAATCTCTTTGGGTCTTGCTTTGTTTTCTCATCTATAAAAATAGGAGTAAGTCGGTATGATGGCTCAAGCCTGTAGTCCTAGCTACTGGGAAGGCTGAGATGGGGGATTGCCTGAGCCCAGAAGTTCAAGGCCAGCCTGGGCAACACAGCAAGACCCTGACTCAAAAAGAAAAAAAATACGAGTACGAATTTCTGTGCTATAGTCTTATAGATATTGAATAAAATATTGCATCAAATGGCTTCGAGTGCAGGGCCTGGCATAGGAAAAACACTTGAACACTTCCAAAGAAATATAATTTCTCCCTAACCCACTGCCCATCAAGGTTTTACAGAGTGGTCAGCACAGAGAACAAGACTAAGTACGAGGTGAAAATTCTTAAGAACATTTTCTGAAGACATTTTTTATAAAGAAGCCCATCAGAAAGTCAAGGAAGCAAAAACTCTGAGCAAGTCCAGGCGCCCGCCTCAATCTTTCTTGAATTATAATTAAGGAGGAATTTTTCTGTGGTTTTCCAGGGCTTTTCACATCTTTGGAAGGAGCACAGCTTAGACAAAGAATGTGAAATATTCAGCTAACTCATAAAAATCTCCATCGTACATAAGTAAATTTCTATGGGTACTTCAAAAATATGTAATGCATATTACAAAGTGAAAGAAGCCAGTCTGAAAAACTACATACTGGTCAGGTACGATTCCAACTATATAATGTTCTAGAAAAGGTAAAACAACTGAGACAGCAGAAAGATCAGCGGTTGTCGAGGAGGGATGAACACGCAGAGCACAGAGGATGTGACACTGTAATGGTGGATACATGACAACAGGCATTTGTCAAAACCCACAGGACTATTCCACACAAAGAGCCTTATAGACAAACTAAGGCTTAGGGAAAAAAAGCAAACCTTATTGTAAACGACGGACTTCAGTTTATAATGTAGCAATATCAGTTCATCAATTGTAATAAATGTACCGCACTCATGCAAGATGCTAATGATAGGGAAAGCTGTGTCCCAGGGAGAGGGGCATGTGGGAACTGCCTGTGCTATCTGCTTAATCTTCTGTAAATCTGAAACTGTTCTGGAAAAAATATAGTCTGGTCTCCTTCACTCTCGGGGGTTGCCCCATTCCGTCTCTGGAATGTACTACCATGCTTTAATAAACTTTGGCACTTTGCTTGCTTGCAAAAAAATATGTATATATAGTCTATTAATTTTTAAAAATTATTTTTAAAAAATGTGTCCTTGCAGGAAATGGGATGCTGTGGAAAGAACATTGGGCTGGCGACAAGAATCCCTGACAGATTATCATTGATTAGCTGGGTGGCCCTGGGCAAGCCCCTTACCCCTGTGACCTCGGTTTGCTCATATTTATTAATAAAATGAGGGCATTGGACAAGATTATCTCCAAATAGTCCACTCTGGCTATGAAATGCTCCGACCTTATTATAACAACATTTCAGAAGGTTAAACGAGCAAAAGTCTTTGAGTTTCCCAGGAAACAGGCCTATAAACGAAGAGCAGTAGTTTTGTTCCAGGAACCCCGTGAAAGTATTAATAGTACAGAAAATGCAAAATCTCCCTTGACTGGCCAATTAATATTTCCTCCAAATACCACGCGGGCGGCGACAGCAACCGAAACGCTAAACTGCCTCTGGTCCCTAGCAGCTGGCAGGGTTTCTTTCCTTCTTGGTTGGACCTAGAAACTCATATTTTATTCATGAAATTTGAGGCCCTGGGAGGCCTCGGCATAAACAGGATGTAAATATTTGCGGGTGGTGGGGAAGAGGTGGTATTTGAGCAGGGGCTGCTCAAAGTGGGGACCTCAAGGACAATGCTTACTTGGGGACCCGCCCACCTCCATCTCCCCCGTAGGCTGGGGGTGGGGGGCACATGCGGACACTTCTGATTGGAGATGGGGCTGGAATTCCAGTGCCCTTGAAGTGAGTTGAGGGGTATTGCTTAACCTTCTAGTGCGTTCCATTCTCCTAATCACTGGGGGCCCTTCATCCCTTCTCCAGCTCCAGACTTAGGACTGGCTTTCTGGCACTTGCAAAAGTGCCTTTTTTCCTCTCCAGCCCTTCCCCTGCTTTCGGGCACCTGGGCACTGTTTGTTTCAGCCACATGGAGTTCCCTGCCATTCCCCAGACTGCACCTTCTCGTGGGGCTTGTCCCTCTGCTTATGCCAGTTGCTCTGCCCGGGTGACCCTACCCCTGTGGGCTTTGACTGGTCTCCAAGACTCCCTCCAGATCATTGCGTGAGCTTCACTCTTTCTTGGAAACCAGGGCCACCCCACCACTTGGGCTCCCCCAGGAGAATAACTCTTGCTCAGATCCCAGGGCGTGGCCTGGGTGTCCCTTCCTCCAAGAAGCTGTCCCCTCCAAATCTGGATTCAGAGTCTGTCCTCCCCACCCATGGCCTGGGATTTCCCCTACTTTAGCACCTGCAATGCTGAGCTGAAACCCTTCCCCCTCCAGATCCCACACTGATGGCGCCCAGACACTTCCTTCACTAGGTAGATACTGGTTGCATAAACAAATGGATGGATACGTGGGTGAAGATGCAGTTCCCACCTCACGTGTGTGGTCTTCTCTCGTTTGCGATCACCCCAGATGGACATGCTGTGCATGAGTCATTTGTTTCTCAATCAGTTGTGCCTCCTCACACCCCTCACCCCCCAGGCCGTGCGGTGCATCCCTGTACCCAAGACGGCTCCTGGGACACAGTTAGTTGTAGTGTTGGTTGGAATCTTGAAGGGTATCCAGGATTTTTAGTATTATAACCTGCACCTGACAGCCTTAGGTATGAAGCAAACGCTGCTGCTATCTGTGAGATGCCACTTGCTTGGAATTGATGCCCTCGGGGCTTCCCAAAGAATGTGGTGAGCATGTGTGTGCCAGCAGGCATGCTAGGACTAAGCTTTGTTTAAAATGCCCATGATGAGAGCCAGATGCAGTGGCTCACGCCTGCAATTCCAGCTAGTTGGGAGGCTGAGGCAAGAGGATAGCTTGAGGCCAGGAGTTTGAGGCCAGCTGGGCAACACAGTGAGACCCCAAGAGCCCCTCCTACCCGCGTCTCAAAGTAAAAAAGTAAAAAGGCAAATAAAATACCCACAACATCTTCTTCAGGTAATGAGACCCACATTTGGAGATTTCTGAGATAAAAGAAAACTTAAAATACACCCTTAACAGTGGAGCAGCAGCTGGCCAGGTCAGACCTGGGTGCACCACCCCATTCGTGGAGGATGTGGTGTCAGAATGGTGGGTGCGCCCTCGTGTTGAGGAAATGAGATCGCTGGTGAAAGGGATGTTGAACTACTTAGGTGAGGTGTCCTCTTTTTTTAAATGCAGTTAATCAACCCCTAATTGAGCCTGTGTGGACACGTAGATTTTCTTCAGTATAGAATTTCTTAGCCTAAAGTGGTTTCCCTTTGCAACCTCATGAGAGAACTCGAAAAAAACATAAAAAAA
>RJWJ010041507.1:0-13468 GCA_004363605.1 Indri indri | reverse complement strand
CACATTGTATGCTTGTATCGATACATCACATGTACCCCATAAACATAGACAATTATCATGTATCCATAGAAATTAAAAATAAATAAAAATAAAGGAATAAAAAGGCTGGGGAACAGAATCCAGGAAAGAGCCCTAGAAGGAGGGCAAGAGCTTTCTGGGTCTGAAAGTTCATCTTTTGATACCACGGAGACTCCTGTGTGCAGGGGCTGCCCTAGGTGGTATCTCAGCCTCTGTCATCACAGGTCCTGCTGGACAAGGTTCTACCAGGACAAGGACAACAGAGCAGAGAGGATGACACAGCCAAGAGGTGACCACATAAAGCCCATGATGGACTGAGCACAGACTGGGCACAGTCCAGTCCATACTGGGCTCCTCAAAGCCTTCTCCTGTCTCTACCTGCAGCAGACTCAGCACAGCAAACACAAGGATTCCAGAAGGTTCTCAGGTCTTCCATTTATTTCCACTCTCAAATTTTAGGAAACTCCTCCTTTAATTAACCCGTCAACCTCTCATTGCAAGAATTTGAGAAAATAAATTTATATTCAATTCTTATTTTCAGTAGGGAAGTAGCTCAGTGCACCATGACGTTGAGACAGGGATGGAGACGTCCCAGCCCTTCCTCGCTGGAACAGGAAACATGACTGGGCAGAGGACACAGACCAGTGTGGCAGAGGGGACAGGACACAGGGGTGGGCTGGCCTCTCCACCCCATCACATTATGGGAACAGGGACGCAGAGTCATTCAGAGACCTTTGCAGATGGAGAAGTCAGAGGCTCCTGAAGCCATGAAGGGGAGGCATGAACAAATCCTGCATCGCTCAGTCCCACAGAGGCAGCCGTCTCACGCTGCAGAAAAAAATAAGCAGGAAGAAATTCAGGTCAGGCACAGTAAGTGGTGACACTCTGAACAGAGCATGACACACTCAAAATGTCCCTTCAAAGACTCCCCAGAAGCCCAGCTTTGTCCCCACTTCCCCACCCCTCCGATATCAGGCCCCCAGGCTCTCTCACCTTTACAAGCCGTGAGAGACACATCCGAGCCCTGAGCACTGTCGCTGCCTGGGGTAGAACAAAACAGGACCTGGTCAGAGCCCACAGGAGATGTGGCCACAGGAGAAATTATGGGGTGGGGAGCTCCCCCATGGGCTCCTGTCTACACTATCCCAAAGGTCTCAGAGATAAGTCCCCCATGCTTACAGGCAGCCTGAGTGTAGCTCCCTCCTTTTCCACCTGTGGAAAGAAAATGTCCTGTGAGAAGCCAGAGAAGAGGCAGGGTCATGAGGTCCTAGAGGAACCCCCTAGTCTTGGACCCTAGAGAAGTTTCTAGAACTGTGACTGAAGATCTAGGCCAAGATTAAGAAACACCAGGAAAGGAGGGACTGGACCAACTGCCCTCCTGGAGGTCTGTCCTCAGCAGGGACCTGTCCCTGTGACCTGTGACTTCTGGGATTCAGGTCCCCATTACCACAATCGTCAAGGTGATAAATTTGTTCTTCACTTTCCATGTCCTTTACAATAGAGCAAGTGTAAGCAAACACGGCCCCTGAATGAGGCAGGGCACACTTCTGCCTGAGCGTGAAACCTCCAGTGGGACAAGAAAACCCCGACCCCACCCTCACCCCTTCCCCACCTGAGCTCTTCTTCCTCCACATCACAGTGGCGACCACAGCTCCAGTGAGCACAGCTCCAAGGAGAACCAGGCCAGCAACGATGCCCACCATGGGGACGCTGGGCTGGGAAGGCGGTTCTGGGAAAGGACAGGAAGGTGAGGGGCCTGACCCCAGGCTCAGCCCTGACCCTGCTGAAGGGCTCCGGAAGGGCCCCTGCTTTCCCTGAGAAAAGATGTGACCCCCCCACCCCCTCCTTACCCCATCTCCGGGTGAGGGGCTCCAGTAGCCCCTCGTGCTGCACATGACACATGTATCTTTGCTCCTCTCCAGAAGGCACCACCACAGCCGCCCACTTCTGGAAGGTTCCATCCCCTGCAGGCCTGGTCTCCACAAGCTCCGTGTCCTGGGTCTGGTCCTCCCCATCCCGCTGCCAGGTCAGTGTGATCTCCGCAGGGTAGAAGCCCAGGGCCCAGCACCTCAGGATGGCCTCACGCTCAGAGATGGGGTGGTGGGTCACGTGTGCCTTTGGGGGGTCTGAGGAGATGAGTCCGAAAATTCAGGCACTTTGCATCCTTCATGGGACACTCTAGCAGTGCTCATGTGACCTCCTGAGAATGGACAGGACAAATGGGGTGGGACGAGGGAGTGCTAAATCCAGACACCAGCCTGGACTCAGGGGTCTGGGATAATCTCCTACTCCTCGGAAAGTTCTAGTCTCTGAGGGGGAGAATGGGGACGTCCGGTCCTGGCCTGAGTGGAGGCCAGCGACTCAGAAGGGCGGGAATCAGACCCCCAAACACAGAGCGTGAGGCAGAGAACACGGCCTGGGAGGAAAAGTCACGGTGCCCATGGCTGTTGCGGGGTCAGAGAGAACCGCCGACTGGTATTCCAGGGACTGTCTTCCCCTCCATTCCCTGGGGACTCATCCCTTAATTGTCCCAGAGGGAAGGGCGGGTCCTCAGAGTCACTCCCTGGAACAGGATCTGGACACCTAGGAGGCGTCTTCCTGCTCTGGACCAGAGGGAGGGCGATGTTCTAGCGTTGGTCCCATTTTCCTCCCCTCCTTGTGGGAGCAGAGCGGGGACATCTACAGGAGATGTGGGAGGCGCCCCGCGGCCCGCGTACCCGCGCGCTGCAGCGTGTCCTTCCCGTGCTCCAGGTATCTGCGCAGCCAGTCCACGCACTCCTCCTCCAGGTAGGCCCTGTAGCGCTCCGCCGCACCGGCCGCCTCCCTCTTGCGCTTGGAGATCTGAGCCGCCGTGTCCGCCGCAGTCCAGGAGCGCAGGTCCTCGTTCAGGGCGAGGTAGTCGGCGCCGTCGTAGGCGTACTGCTCATACCCGCGGAGGAGGCGACCGTCCGGCCCCACGTCGCAGCCAGACATCCACTGGATGGTGTGAGACCCTGGCCCCGTCCCCGCGGTCAGCCACGCCCACTCAGCCTCTACCCACCCCCCCCCGCCCCACACACAACCCGTGGGGATTTTGGCCTAAACCGAAAATGAAACCGGGTGAAAGTCCCCGCGGGCTCCTCCAGGGGCGAAGGTCTCCGCGGGACCGGCAGCCTCTGGGTGACTCTCGGAGCCGGGGACTCGGGGCAACGCGGGCTTCTCTGAGGGGGTGGGGAGCGGTCGTGACCTGTGACCCGAGCCCGGGGTCACTCACCGGCCTCGCTCTGGTTGTAGTAGCCGCGCAGGTTCTGCAGGTTCACTCGGAAAGTCTGTGCGTGGCCCTTGGCGTTCCGTGTCTCCCGGTCCCAATACTCCGGCCCCTCCTGCTCCACCCACGGCGCCCGCGCCTCCATCCTCGGATTCTCGGCGTCGCTGTCGAACCACACGAACTGCGTGTCGTCCACGTAGCCGACGGCGATGAAGCGGGGCTCCCCGCGGCCGGGCCGGGACACGGCGGTGGCGAAATACCTCATGGAGTGGGAGCCTGGGGGTGGGGAGGGGCTGAGACCCGGCCGACCCTCCTCGCCGCGCGGCGCCTGGGTCCTGCGCCCCCGCCGGGCGGTCCCCTCGCTCCTCCCCTCAGACGCCGCTTCCTCCCGACTCCGCACTCACCCGCCCAGGTCTCGGTCAGGGCCAGGGCCCCCGAGAGCAGCAGGAGGAGGGTTCGGGGCGCCGTGACCTCCATCCTCGGGGTCTGGGGAGACTGAGTCGGGGTAGGTCTGAGGAGACTTTATCACCGGGAACCGCGGCGACGCTGATTGGCTTCTCTGGGAACCGACACCCAATGGGAGTGAGCACTGTGCCGCGTCAGCAGTATCCAGGAAGAAGGACCTGACTCGGGTTGGGACTGGGAGAAGTGAAACTCTGGGGAGATGGGGATTCCCCAACGCTGAGTTTCCCCGCCCTGGACATCGCCCTCAGGACTGACACGCCGGGGCCCTGCGGCATTGCTCTGACCTCTCTCCTCCTGCACCGAGGGCTCTTTGTCACACTGTCTCCCTGAGTCCCGGCCCAGGAGCTGTCTGAGGAAACCAGGAAAGACCCCCAGGCTGGGCCCAGCCCCTGTCCCTTCACTTCCCGCCCCGGAATCCTTCTTCTTGAACTGGACTCCCTGCCTCCTACTCCTTTCCTCTCCCGCTGGACTCTTCCAGAAGAAAACTCACCCCAGGGAACTTGATGCCAGAGTGAGCTCGCCCTGGGACTGTAGGCGCAGAGACGAGGGTTTTCTCTTTAAACCTGGAGAAATTGTGTTTGAATGCACCAGACATACACTCTCTTAGAGACCCGTTTCCTTTTTGGTTATTAACTAGGGTGGGCAGCACAATCTTGGTAACCCCTGAATGATCAGGAATCTTTTTTTTTATGCTTGAGTGTTTATTTTCTAAAGTTAGTATTAAATTGTTTGTCTTCTGTAGGCAGAAGTTAGGTTTGGGGAATTCATGTCTGTGAAATGACAAAGATAATCTATTACAAATGGCATATCAGCCTTAATAAAGTTGGTTTCTTTTTTGAGACACTAGGGAAACTTGAATAACATATTCAGTAATGGGATGAGCTGGATTACTTGGGATAATTCTAAGAAATCACGGGTCAGCAGAAAGCTTTTCCACACTTCACGTAATATTTTAAATTTCAAGTTCATCAAATAGCATAAAAAATTATATTCATATAAAGAATGCCTGTTAATACTGTTAGGGCACAAAGTATTCAAAGAAACATAAGCAAGTTGCTCCCATTATAATCCAATCAAATTTTTCTTTAGAAACAAGTTAAATCTCACAAAATAGAAATAGCTACAAAAATCATGAAGGTTGAATGCTGACCTAAATTTCGTAATTAATTAACAGCCTCTCCTTTTTTAAAAGTGCACTATAATGAAAATTGTATGGAATGATCAGGAATCTAAGGTGTAAAAGAAGTGAGTTTGGCCCCTCCATATATAAATGTGTCTAAACACGTTACAGTTAGACTCACAACACTCCCAAGTTTTACTCTCCCAGACGATGTGTCTTGGATTCTGAGTTGTTGTATTTTAAAATTATCTTCGTTCCACAGCCCTGAGTCTGTGTGTGAGAGTCCAGGACATCTCCTCATATAAAGAAGCACAATCTGTTACGGTCTGTTGCAGCCAGGAGTTGTAGGATTTTAATCACTTCAAAGCTGCAGGCGCTCAGTCAGTGCTCGCGCCTTGCCTGTTTTCATGAATCATTCACATCTAAGCTGTGTGTGTATTTTGGGGGGACAGTTGGTATTTTTAACCTGATTAACATTAGGAGGCAATTGGCATTTAGGCAGCCTCACAAATGTATTAATTATGAAATACAGGCTGCTGGAACAGCAAGAGCCAGTCATGGAGCTACGCATGGGGAGTTAGCACCGCCTGGGACCGGGGATCTGGAGCGGGTCCTTCAGAGACATCTGCCTGGTGAAGAAGCTGCCATCAAGCTCAAGTGCGAAAACAAAGCACCCCCAGCTGCACATCCAGAGCAAGTTCTACATTTTTTTAAATTAAAAGAAAAAAAGAAAAATTACTAAATACAAAGAACACCCAGCTAGGCTCTGTAGATATGTGTATTAAAATCTATAAAACACTGGGTTTAAATCTGAGAATTCCACTGCTTTAGAACTCTTTCCTTCTGCTCCTGTTCCTCAGCTCCTGCTTCTCCTCCCTTCCCTCTGTCCCTCTCATCCCACAGGCCACTTGTCCCCTTAGTCCCACCGCCTCTCACTCCGACCTGCGGCACTAGCACTGTCCCCTCACCTGCTGCCCACACTGTCCTCCCCACAGTGGTCAGCAGTCCTGCTAATGTGAGTCAGGTCCTGTCATTTTTTCACTTAAAATGCTCCCGTGGGTTAGTTTCACTCTTGCGAAGCCTCTGAAATGTAAGGCACGTGGGCACAGGGGCTTTGGGCTGTTTGGGTCGAAGCTGTATCCCCAGTATGTAAAGATGAACCTGGTACAAAGTAGGCACTAAATTAATTTTTGTTGAATGAATAAATGAAATCTCATTGTCTTAAAATTTAATTTACTCACATAAAAATCATAAACGGAAAAATACTTAAAAAGTTAGGAAAAATTTTGTTTCATGCAACTAGTACATATCAGTTCATAAATTCATTCCAGTGGAAAAAATGCTATGTGCTTATGAGGCATGGTGTGAATGTGTTCTCTGTTCAGGGTTTCACAAAGCCATGTCCTCATCTTGAGGTTGAGTCCTCCCCCAAGCTTATATGGAGCCTGTGGGCAGAGTTCAGTTTCTGGCAGTTGTAGGACTGAGGTCCTTGTTTCATTGCTGGCTGTTAGGGCGGGGGTGGGGGCGCTGTTCCTGATTTCTGGTGGCCCCCGGCATTCCCCACCATGTGGCCTCTCCACTGTCAAAGCTCACAGGGAAGAAATTTCCTCACACTGAGTCCCTCTCACACTGTGAATCTCATGCTCAGGAAGAATCCAGTCATTTAAGAGCTCACCTGATCAGGACAGTCCAATCCAGGATAATCCCTTGTCCTAAAGTCAACTGATTTGGGACCTCAGTTATATCTGCAAATCCCTTCACAGCAGCACCTACATTAGTGGTGACTGAATAACTGGGACAAGGTGAATAAGCCGGGGGTGGTTATTGAGGGACATCACAGAATCAGCCTAGCATGGCCCGGATCTTCCTTTTGTGTTCAGTTGGGTCACAGTTGGAAATAGAAGTTCAAGTAAATGGATGGTTGTGAGTGGTAATAAAATACACCCTATTTAGCCGTGGAAATTCTTCTTACAGCCTAAAACCAAATGACATGTTTAATGTCTTTCAATTAATGTAGAGCAAATGAAAATTAAAGTGCAATAATTCATTCTCTCTTTGCAAATTCTATTAGTTATCTACTGCTGTGTATGAAATTACCTAAAACTTAGCAGTGCAAAACAACAAGTATTTATCATTTCCCATAGTTTCTGATGTCCAGAAATCCAGGAGAGTTTTCCCTGAGAGATCCGGGCTCAAGGCCTCTCACAGGGTAGTGGTCCAGTTGTCAGCCAGGGCAGTGTCATCTGAGGGCTGGACTGGGGCTGAGGATTCCACGAAATGTGGCTCACTCGTATGGCTGCTGGAAGAGTCCTCAGCTGCTTGGTGGCTGGTCCCAGGAGGCCTCAGTTCCTGGACACAGACCTTTCCACAGGGCTACGTATGACACAGCAGCTGGCTTCCCAGAGCTCGTGATCCCAGAGAGAGGGAGAACCAAGGTGGAAGCCACAGTGAGTTTTATGTCCTACACCAGAGTCACAAACTATTACATCAGCGTTGCTTTGTCAGTCAGAAGTGAAACATTAAGTCCAGGCCACACTCACAGGGAGGGAATTAAGCGGCACCTCTGGAAGGGAGGAGTATCAATGACTTTGCATACATGTCAAAAGCAACATTAAAGTGATTGTTTCAGGATTTTGTAAATAAAATGCTTCTTTCCTCCGATTATTTTTCTTTAATGGTTTAAACTTCTCTTTTCCAAGTAGTGATTAAAAGTTTGAGACATCACAGAGCATTGGGTACTGCATAAGAAGTTTGAGACAGAGAAGGGAGATACAAGAATATCTCTAAGATTTTCATGCAAATGCCTTTAATAATAATGTTCTCTTCAATAGGTTGCTACAAAGTTGAGAACATATAGTAGCTTGATCCAAGAGTTCCAAGGCTTCAGTGCTGTTACAATAATGTCTTTAAAATAATAACTGTCTTTGTTTTTTTCCAAAGAAGATTCAGAGCTGGGCACAGTGGCTCACATTTCCAATTCCAGCAACTCAGGAGGCTATAGCTGGAGGATCACCTGAGGCCTGGAGTTTCACACCCGCCTGGGCAACACAGCCAGTCCCTGTCCCTAAAAAGAAAAGGAAAGAAGTAAAAGAAAGAAAAGAGGAAGGAAGGAAGGAAGGGAGGGAGGGAGGGAGGGAGGGAGGAAGAAAATTTTCAAAATTAGTTTCTTCAGAATTCTCAAGATGCTGATTTTTTACTCAAACATCGTCTTCAAAAATGTTTGCCTAATTGAATTCCTTTTCCCTTCGAAAAATGTGAGTCTCAATCCTCGGTCCCCACATCTAGCTCAACATCGTGACAATTTTGGTTTGATGCAAGGAAGAAAAAATGGTTAACTCCAATCTAGGCACTAGGTTATTTGAAAAGTAGCTATTCAGTAAGCATCCTATAATACATTTAATATATTTCATGGTGTTTTTAATGAGATGTGGTTGAAGTGATTCGGGCACCACATGATTCTCAAAATCACCATGACCATGTGCTTCTAAAGTTCTTTCCAAAGCAGCCCTATTGTGTTTTCCATTCATATTTTCTATTCCATCCCTGGTTATTCTTTTTTTTTTACATCATTCCTGATGTTCTTTTAAAATGTTTTCCCATTTAATTTATTTTGGTCTGCAATGTGCTTTTCCAGTTCTGTAACAGCTTAATTCAGTTTTAAGTGTGGTAAAATGTAACTAACACATCAAATCCTTTGCGAGATGGAATTGCCTTGCTCATCAGATTGAACATTGGGTACCAGAGAATCCACAGAGGTGCCAATGAGCCAAGGACCAAATGATCTATTTCTAGCCAGGGCTATTTTCATGGCATCCTGGTCCTCTCTGTCACATAAAGCATTATGATCAGCTGCTCCTCTGTTCCAACGTGAGTAGTTCTTGCAAAGGATCCTTGAAATGAATTTTGCTATTTTCTTTTCTCTTTCATTCAAAAAATTATTCAAAAGTGCATCCCAAGCTGCACTTTGGAAAATTCCAGTGTGAGAAGTCACGATGAAGTAACTACTTGTGCACACGCCACTGGCATAAGAAACAGAACCTATGAAGCCACCACGGGCTGCTGCCTAATCCTGACTCCAGAAGGGTCATCTGAGTCTTCATTTCTCTAAAGATTTTTACAATACTTGTCTATATCCCCAAAACAAATATTAGTTAGTTTTGCCTTTTTTTAAAATTTCAGAATACTACGGGGGTACAAACGTTTTGGTTACATGCATTACTTTTGTACAGTTTTAGACAATGTTATAAGGGTGTGTATCTCCCAGTTAGTGTGCGTTGTACCCCTTAGGTGCAAATTTACCCATCCCCTCCTCCCTTTCCCACCTTCTTGATTTCCATTGAATTTTGCCATCATATATATACATAACTGGTGATCATTAGTTCCAATATAAAGGAGAGTAGATGCGGTCTTTGTTTTTCAATTCCTGTGATACTTCACCTAGGAAGATGGTCTCCAGTTTCATCCAGTTTGTTACAAAAGGTATTACTTCACCATTTTTTTATGGCTGAGTATTTCTCCATGGTATACATATACCACATTTTATTAATTCACTCATGTATTGATGGGCACTTGGGTTGTTTCCACATCTTTGCAATTGTGAATTGTGCTGCTATAAACATTCTGGTGCAGATGTCTTTTTTACAGAATGTCTTTTTTTCCTTTGGGTAGATACCCACTAGTGGGATCGCTGGATGAAATTGTAGGTTGACTTTCAGTTCTTTGAGTTATCTCCATACTACTTTCCATAGAGGTTGTCCTAGTTTGCAGTCCCACCAACACCGTATAAGCGTTTTTTCTCTCCACATCCATGCCAGCATCTATTGTTTTGAGATTTTGGATAAAAGCCATTCTCACTGGAGACAGGTGATGTCTCATTGTGGTTTCAATTTGCATTTCCCTGATGATTAGAGACATTGAGCATTTTTTCATGTATTTATTGGCCATTGTTCTGTCTTGTTTTGAAAACTTATGTTCATGTGTTTTGCCACCTTTCTAATGGGGTTGTTTGATGTGTTCTTGCTGATTTGCTTGAGTTCTGTGTAGATTCTGGTTATTAGTCCTTTATCAGATGTATAGCATGCAAATATTTTCTCCCATTCTGTAGGTTGTCTATTCACTATATATTGTTTCCTTGTCTGCGCAGAAGCTTTGTAATTTAATCAGGTCCCATTTAATTTTTGTTGTTGCTGTGATTGCCTTTGAGGTCTTCTTCATAAATCTTTTGCCTAGGCCAATATCTGTAAGAGTTTTTCCAACCTCTTCTAGAAATCTTACAGTTTCATGCCTTAGGTTTAAATCTGTTATCCATCACGAATTAATTTTTGTGAGTGGTAAGGGGGGGGGGATCCTGTTTTAGTCTTCTACATGTAACTATCCAATTTCCCAGCACCATTTATTGAATAAGGATTCTTTTCCCCAGTGTATGTTTTTGTCTGCTTTGTCAAAGATCAGATGGCTATATGAGATGGTTTTATATCTGGGTTCTCTGTTTTAATGCATTTCTGTCTCTACTCTTGTGCCAATACGATGCTGGTTGGGTTACTATAGCCTTGTAGCATAGCTTGAAATCTGGTAAAGTGATGCCTCCCAATTTGTTCATTTTGCTTAAGGTTGCATTGGGCATTCAGGGTCTTTTCTGATTCCAGGAGACTCCTGGAATTGATAAATAAATTCAGCACAGTCTCAGGCTACAAAATCAATGCACACAAATCAGTAGCATTCCTATACACTGACAGCAGTTAAGCTGAGAATCAAATCAAAGACTCAATACCTTTCAAAATTGCAATAAAGAAAATAAAATACCTGGGAATATATGTAACCAAGGAGGGGAAAGACCTCTACAGGGAGAACTACAACATAGTGAGGAAGGAAATCACAGAGGATGTAAACAAATGGAAAAACATATCTTCCTCACGGACCACACAATCAACATCGTTAAAATGTCTTTACTACCCAAAGTGACTTACAGATTCAATGCAATCCCCATTAAAATACCAAAATCATTGTTTGCATTCCAGAAAAAATAAGTTTGGCTGTTTTTAAACTTTCTGTACACTGAACTCATACTTCATGTATACTTCCATGACACACCCTACATGGAAGAGAGTTATCCCTGATGTGGGAGGCTGTCATTCATTTTTTTACTGCTGAAGTTTTACATTTTATAATGATACCAGAGTTTGGCTTTTCCTGTTGTTGATTCCAGTTCTTGCCAGAAACATTGATGTACATGTCCCCTGTACACATACAGATACATAGGCAAGGAAGTCCCCAGAGGATATGATCAGGAGGAGGATGGTGTGATTATATGGTGTAAGTATTTTAACCATACTGGATAAAGCTAATTTTATTTGCAAAGTGCTTGTACCAATTTAACTTTTACCAGGAATGTGTCAGAGTTTAGGTTGCCCGTGTGTTCTCAAAACACTCAGACGAAAGTGAGGCATGAAAAATTTAAAGACACTGTCTTGGCTTCAGAATTACCAGACATTTTTCCCTCAGACTCTATTAATAACTTCCTTTTCTTACTTTTATCCCACATACGATAGAATTATATTTTTATCCTGTAGATCCAGATAATATTTCCTTTTAGCATAAGCACATACGGTAATTTTATATGTTAGGAATCTTCCAAAATAAACAGGAAAGAGTGCAGGGAGAGAGGGAGGGACAGAAGGAAGAAGGGAGGGAAGGAAGGATAAAAGACAAACTAAAATAAAGAAAGAACAGAAGGAGAGGAATCGGAAACAGCAACTATAGCTCACGTTATCAAAATGCAAGGAAATAACAGACATGTAGATAATACCTATGGAGTAGTAGAAACTTAAGAGAGCTTTATTAGGTATCTCTTGCTATGTAACTAACTACCCCACAATTTAGTGACTTAAAACAACAAACATTTATTAACTCAAAGACGTAATACAAACAGCAGCACAGAAGTGCCAATGCAGTGGGAGATTTTGGATGAAGAGACGGATTTTATAAGTTGTAATAAGTAAGAGGTGATGTGTGTGCAGATGGAAATGATTTTGTTAGTCCGAGTCCTCCAAGAAGCAGATGTCAAGGTGGGATTAAACTCAGCAGCATTTATGAGGGGACGCACCTGTCAGAGAGCGTGGGGAGGAACCAGACGACCCTGGGGAAGCCACAGACCCAGGAGCAGGTCTGAGCCCACGTGATGGACAGAAGGAGAGAAAGTTTGTTGGACACATCCTAGACCACAGGCAACCTAAGGGGAGTTGAGCAAGGCCATGGAGGGATCCTTGAGCCTCAGTTGGCCATCAGAGACCCTGTCTCCCAGGAATGGGCCTGCCTCAGTGTCCCTGTTGTGACCCATCACTGGCTGGGGACAGCCCGTGGGCACCAGGGCCTCTGCACCAACGCTGCTGGGATTTCAGAGCACAGGAGCGGGGCCCCTGGTCTATTCCCTGGGGGTGTGACTCAAACCTTCCTTCCTGAGGGGTCTGGGCCATTGGAAATCAAACCCTCTCAGGCTGGGTTGCTGGATAATTCCTTTCATACTTACAATGGGACAAGGGGAATCCTGAAGCCCCAAGTGGATCCTAGGGTTCCACACACATTCCTCCTGCCCCTCTGTGTGAAGCAGCCCTGCCTCCTCCTGGGGATCAGGGTCCCTCCCTGGTGCCTGGAGAGGAGGGGTCTCCTCTTCTCACCTGCTGGTCTCTGGGCACGCACTGTCCAACCTGCCCTGGTGACCACTGTAATGTGTAGCTCAATGACTCTCGTTTATCCCCTAGTCAGAGTGTTCCCCTCTGGGAGACCAGGACCTGCTACCCTGAAGAGCCAGAGCTGCAGAGAGGGGAAGTGCAGATCCCCAGTGGGTGAGTCTCAGTGATGGACATGGAGCCGCACCCACCTCCATCCCTTGGTTTCTGATCCCATGTGTCCTTCCTGCTGAGAACACAGCACCCTAGAGAGGTCTCAGGTTCAATAAATGCACTGTGTCCTGAAAGACGGCTCCCCAACCCTCAGAGTGTGTCCTCAAAGCTGTCACTAAGCCATGCCTTTACAAGGCCTGTGCAGGGTTCTGTGAGGCCGGCAGCCCCTGGGTGGTGCAGACCGTGACATGAACAGGGGGTCCCGTGGCCATGGGCCAGGCTGTGTCTCCTACCCTGTGCAGTGGGTTCCTGATATGGTTTGAATGTTTCTCCTTCTAAATTTAATGTTGATTCCCAGTGTTGGAAGTTAGGCCTGGTTGGAGGTGTTTGGGTCATGGTGGCATTTGTCTTATGAATGGCTTGGTGACCTCCCCGAAGTAATGAGTGAGTTCTCTTTCTATTAGTTCACAGGAGAGCTAGTTGTTGAAAGGAGCCTGGTGCCTCCTCCTTTTTCACTCTCCTCCTCTCCCACTCTCTTTTGCCAAGTGCCACGCCTGTTGCGCCTTTGCCTTCTGCCTTGGTTGGAAGCTCCCTGAATCCCTGACCAGAAGCAGATGCCGGCATCATGCTTCTTGCACAGCCTGCAGAGCCATGAGCCAAATAAACATTTATTCTTTATAAATTACCCAGCCTTAGCTATTTTCTCATACAGAAAATTAGTACCAAGGAGTGGGGCATTGCTGTAAAGTTACCTAAAAATGTGGAAGCTGCTTTGGAACT
>RJWJ010041506.1:0-13468 GCA_004363605.1 Indri indri | reverse complement strand
TCCCCTCCCTCTGGCTTCTGCTTGCTCCCTGCGTGACCTCTGCACACGCTGCGTCCCCTTCCCCTCCCACCGTGGGCGGGAGCTTCCCGAGGCCCTCCCCAGAAGCAGATGTTGGCGCCATGCTTCTTGTACGGAACTGCGAGCCCAATAAACCTCTTTTTGAAATAAATTACCCAGTCTCAGGTATTCCTTTATAGCAACACAAATAGACTGACACTCACCAATACTTGGTCTGCCAGTCTTTTTAATTTTACCCTGGTGCCAATCCCTGATAACTATTAATAATAATGCTGAGCATTTTTCCCCATGTATTTCATAACTCTTCTAAAGTGAAGTGTGTGTTGAAGTCTTTTGCCCATTTTTGTTGACTTTTTCTTTTCATGATTGACTGTGGTTCTTTATATATCTGGGTACAAGTCCATTGTCAGATACACATATTATTATTTTTCCCAATCAATGATGTACACTTTCTTATTCTTCAGTGACATCATTTGAAGAACAGAAGGTTTTTATGTGGATGAAGTCCAATTTAGTATTGTCTTTTCTTTCACAGCTACTATGGTTAGTGCTCTTGTGTGAGTGTCTTAAGAAATCTTGATTCAATTTCAAATTATATTTACTTGAGATTTTTCTCTTATTTTGCTTTTAGTTTTTGTGTTCACATCTACATTTCATCTCAAATTCATTTCTGTATAAGGTGTGAGGTAGGGGTCTAAATTCATAATTTTTCCTTGTGGATATTCAGCCTTCACAGCACTATTTGTTGAAAAGACATTAAAATATTGCAGTCTTAGACAACACATATGTGTGGGTTTATTGTGAGTCTTTATTCTATTCCATCAATCCATTTGTCTCTTGTTACTTTGTCTTGATGATTATACCTTCAGAGTCTTGAAACGAGTTCTTTTTTAAGATTATTTTGGCTGTTGTAGTTTTATTGCATTTGTGTGTGTGTAATTTTAAAACCAGATCATTGATTTCTACAAACAACAACAACAACACCTGCTTGGATTTTTGTGTGTATGTGTCAAATTTATGGGTCAGTTTATTTGAGTAGGGTCGACATGTTAAGAATGTTGAATCTTCTAATCCACAAACATGATATGTCTTTATATTTATTTAAATATTCCTTTTCTATGAAATAATTTGTGGTCTTCAAAATACAGCCCTTACATATTAAAAATCTTTAAATATTATGTTTTCAATGCTATTGAAAATGGTATTTTAAAAGATGTTTTTAAACAAGAGTTTGTTGTTAGCATAGAGCAGGAGTCAGCAAACTTTCTCTGCAAAGGGCCAGAAAGCAGGTATTTTAGACTTTGCAGAGTGTATGCTCTTGGTCACAGCTACTGCCTCTGCCATTGTAGCATGAAAGTGGCCATAGACAATATGTAAACAAATGAGCTTTGACCGTGTTCCAGTAGAAGTTTATTTATAAACACTAAAATTTGACTTTTGCTCAATTTTACATTTCACAAAATATTATTATTTTTTAGATTATTTTCAATCATTTAACAGTTTTAAAAAGCATTCTTAGCTCATAGGCCATACAAAAATGTGGCAGGCCAGATATGGCTCACAAGTTCACCGATATCTAGCATAGAGAAATTAATTACTTTTTATACTTTGACTCGTACAGGAAACGTGTGAAATTTGCTTACAGTTCTATAGTTTTGCTTGTAGTTGCATGCTGAAATTTGTTAAATTTAATAGTAGTTTTTTGTAGGTTTCTTAGGATTTGCCATAATCAATTGTGTCATCTGTGAATAATAAAAGTTTTAATTCATCCTTCCCAAATTTCAGGGCTTTTATTTTTCTTGCCTTATTGAACTAATGAGAGCCTCCGGCACAATGTTGAGTGGAAGTGGAGAAAAGATGCATCTTGACTTGTTGCTGATAGAGGGAATGCATCCAGTCTTTCACCACTGTATCTAATGTTAGCTACAGGTCTTGCGTAGAGGTCCTTTACAGGATTAAAGAAATTACTTTTTATTTGTAGTTTGCTAAGAGTGTTTTGTCATGAAGGAGCTGTTGAATTTTTTTGGATGCTTTCTTGACATCCACTGAGATGATAATATGGCTTTATCCTTTGTAATGCTAATGTGGCAAATTACTTTGATTGATTTTCATGTTGAAAATCAATGTTGAACTAACCTTGCATTCCTGATCCTTTGTGCTTGGTCATGATGTATTTATCCTTTTTACGTATTTTTGGATTGTATATGTTAATATTTTTTGGTGGTTTTTGCATCCATGTTCTTGAGTTAATTTTCTTTCATCTAGTATCATTGTCAGGGTTTGATGTTAGAGATATGCTGACCTCAAAATAAATTTTGAAATGTCCCCTCCTCATTTATTTTCAGAAAGAATTTGTAGATTAGTTTTACTTATTTCATAAATGTTGGTTTGAATTCACCATCTGGGCCTGAAGCTTTCTTTGCCAAACAGGGTCTTAATTATTAATGTAATTTAAATATTAGATATAAGGCTATTCAGAATTTCTATTTCTTCTTTTGTTAGTTTTGGAACAATTGTATAAGAAATTTCTCACATTTGTCTGAGTTATTGAATTTATAAAGTTGTTCATCATATTTCCTTATTATCATTTTAATGTCAGTATGATCTGTAGTGATGTCTCCTTTACCCTTCCCGATATTGGTGATTTATGTTTTCTTTCATTTTTGTCCTGTTGTCTTAGTCAGCTCAGGCTGCCGTAACAAAATACCATAGACTGGGTGGCATAGTCAGCAGAAATTTATTTTCCACAGTTCTAGAGACTGAGAAGTCCAAGATCAAGGTGCCAGCCAATTTGGTTCCCAGTGAGGGCTCTCTTCCTGAGTTGAAGATGTTCTCCTTATAGCTGTGTCCTCACTTGGTGGAGAAAGGGGGAGAGAGAGAGAGCATGTGGGAGAGTGAGAGCGAGCGCACAGACAAGTTCTCTGATGTCTCTTCTTGTAAAGACACCAATCCTGCCAAATCAGGGATCCACCCTATGACCTAATTTAATTACCTCTTTATAGGCCCTGTGTCCAAATACGGTCACACTGGGAGTTGGTGCTTCAACATATAAATTGAGTCCATAGCACATGTCTTCTCAATAAACTGACCCTTTTAATATGTTTTTCTTTGGTCTCTCATATGCTCTGTCTTGAAATACACTTTCTGTGATATTATTATAGCCATGCCAGCTTTCTTTTGCCTATTATATCCTTTTCCATCTTTTGTGCTGTCAGCCTGTCTGTGTCTTTAAAGCGTATGTTTTGTAAACATCACGTAGTTGGGTCTTTTTCTTTTAACTAATCTAAGAATCTCTGACTTATTTCAAGTATTCTGTGTTTCCTTTATCACCATTTCATTTCTTTTCTACTTACCCCATTTGTTTTTTGTTTCTTTGTTCCTCCTATCCTGTCCTCTTTTTGGGTTAACTGAGTATACTTTAGGATTCCAATCCAGCTCCTTTACTCATGTTCTAATTTTATTCCTTTGTGTTATTCTTAGTATTTGCTGTGATGCTTACCATATGTTGTTTTCTCATTGAGCTCACTGAAGTCTTACTTGTACTTGCCATTTCTGTGGCCAACATGTATCCTTAACTTATCTCAGTCTAACTTAAATCAATATTACGCTACTTTATTTACATAAGCACTTTATAACAATGCAATTCCACTTACATTCACTCTCATTCACATGATTGTCCTATATTTTACTTCTGCCCGTGTTGTAAACTCTATAATACATTGCTGCTATCCATTCTCTTAGTCATTAATTAACTTTTCTAGAATTGAAGAAAAAAACAGTTTTTATGTTTACCGTGTCCCATGTTTCTTCTTAGTTTCTGTAGATCTGAAAATTCATCTGATATTCATTTGCCTTTAGACTAAAGAACTTGCTTTAGAGTATTTTGTAGTGTGAGTCTACTGATAACAAATTTTTTTCACCTTTTATTTATCTGAAAATGTTTTTAATTCACCTTAATTTAAAACAATTTTTGCTGGATCAAAAAATTTCTAGGTTAAAAGTTGTGTGTTTTTCCTTCCAGAACCTTAAAGATGTTCCATTGTCTGAGGCCTCTATTTCTATGATACAAAATCTCTTTTCATTATTATCCTTATTCCTGTGTAGTAATGTTTCCTCTCCTGCCCTCTCACTGCCTGTGATCTTTTCTTAATATTCTCATTGCAGCAGTTTGACCAAGAGGTGTCTAGATCTGATTTTCAAGTTCACTGATCTGTTCTTGTGTTTTGTCTAATCTATTGCTAGTCCCATCCAATAAGTTATTTTTTCTTTGTTTATTAATACACTTTATTTTTGAGCACAGTTTTAGATATACAGAGAAGTCGAACAGCTAGAACGAGGATTTCCATATTATCCACCATCACACACACAGCTTTCCTGTCTTACTAATATCTTACATTACAAGGCACATTTATTATAATTAGTGAACTCATATTGACAAATAATTATTAACTGCAGTCCATAGCTTGCTCAGCTTTCCTTAGTTTTTACCTGATGTCCTTTTTCTGTTCCAGTCCCATTCAGAATAGCACATTGCATTTAGCTGTCCTGTCTCCATCGGCTTCCCTGGACTGTAACCATTTATCAGATTTCCTTGGTTTTGATGACCTTGACAGTGTTGAGGAGTGCTGGTCAAGAACATTTTTAGATGCACATCTATTGGAGTTTGTCTGACGTTTCTCTCATTATTAGACCGAGGGGTAGGTTTGGGGAAAGAAGATCACAGATGAAAAGTGCCATCCACATCACATCAAGGGCCCATACTATCAACGTGACTTATGACTATTAATGTTAACCTTCATCTCATGGCTGAGATTTTCTCCAGGGTAAAGTTACTCTTTCTTCTCGCTCTTTCCATACTGTGCTCTTTGGAAGGACGTCACTACAAGTGGTCCACACTTGAGGAGCGGGGAATTATGTTCCACCCTTGAGGAGAGGAATATCTACATAAATTATTTATAATTCTTCTTCACAAAGATTTGTCTCTTCTCCACAATGTATTAATTTATTCAATTGCTTATTTATACCAATGTGTGTTAGATAGATAGTTAGGATCTCCGGCTCTTCTAGGGACAAGGGTGCCCTGCTTTGGTGCTGTCTCCATCATTTGCTCCACCTGGGAAGAAGGATAAGGGTGGGCACTCCATATACCTGGGGAAGGAGGGAATGCTTTATCAATGTAGGAATTCCCCTGCCCTGGCATGATAGGATTTAGAAAGTGACCTAGAGTAGCCTGAGGGTAATGATTATGCCATTAGCTTGAATCTGCATTGTGGTCCACCCCCAGGTGGGCTTTCTGAGGGAGCTCATGTATGCAGATGGAATTTTGAGGACACCTATTGATCATTTGATAACATCCCATGCCTCCCAAAAGCCCTCCCCCAGACTGGGCTAATAAAAGGAAACAATCTGAGGATTCAGAGAGTGGGTCAGTCAGTCCATCTGTCCATCCGTCTCTCTCCACTCTCAGAGACAGAATTGTTTTATTCTACAATAAAGAGCTGCTAGTTTCAAACTGCTTCCTGCCTGGGGTCATTCCAGTGCATTGGCCCTGCTGGCGATTTTTCCAAGCAAGGAGTCAGAGGACCAAGATAATAGTCTGGACTTGACACTTTGGTGTGTCTGGTTGTTCTTCAGCCAAGAGCACACGAAGAACCAAGGGCAGACTGTCACCCTGACATATGGACTCACGGATATTCATTTCATATTTTGGGTTATAATCCAATATGAGTTAGTTTAGTTACCCAAATTGTTCAGGCTTGGCCATCTTTTCCTGCAGGCTGGCATATTCGTTACAGTTATTCCAAAGTCCCTGTCTGCTAGTTTCAACATCTTAGTCATCTGTGCGTCTTTTTCATAGGCTGACTTTTCTCTTGGCTGTAGGTCACATTTCCTGTTTCTTCGTGTGTCTAGTCATTTTTTATTCTATACTGGACATTGTGATGATACTTTCTAGAGATTTTATTTTATTATCTTCCTGAAGGATAATAACAGTTGTTTTGGCCAGTAGTTAAGTTATTGTTAGATAATCTTTAACTTTGGGATTCTTAGTTTTCCACTTTGTTTGGGCAGGTCTATTTCAGTTTTGTTCGCCTCTAAGGATGCATCCCTGTATCATAAGATGTCGCCTTCTGCGGCCATTCTAAAGTGTGGCCATTCTGGGGATTTTACTGGCCTGCCCTCACTCTTGGCAGAACTCTGACTCTGAATTCTGTTTTCCCTGCATTGGGCAGATTCTGAAATGTCCACTTGGCAATTACATCTTTTCAGCTGTTGTTTTCCCTTTGGGTCCTTTGAAGTCTTGCCTGCACGTGTCAGTTTGAGAGTTACCCAAGATTTGAAGGGAGTTTGTATACAGAATTTGGAGATTCCCTCTGTGGCCCCTCCTTCCTGGGATTTTTGTTAATTCCTGGCCACTTAGCAGCCCCAAATTCTGTCCTCTGACTCCTCAAATCACTCAGAATGCAACTTTCTTTCATGGACAGTGGAGTGCCCTCAGGGGAAATAGATGTGACTGGGATCTCACCCAGCAGGGCTCTCTTCTTTTAAGGGTTTCTACATTTCTACTGAGTCTTGGTTGCTCTCCGTTTCCTCCACACAATCATCTTTTGAATTTAAAAGAAATATTTTGTCTAGAGTTTATGGTTGGTCCAATACAACCTAATCTGCCAGTGTCAACATTCATAAACTTAATATATATTTTTATTATAACCTCCTAAAGCCTATCTGAATCAAGACAAGGTAAAAATCAAATCGATATGATGATATAAGCCAGCAGGTTGCCTGCAGGGTCGTTTTTCCTCTCTGGGCCTCCATTTTCTGTAGAAGGGCTAATCATTCTCCCCTTGTCAGCGCGTGGAGAAGGCTGGGAACCCGGCATGCGGCAGGTGCTCACCTTTCCTTTCCCCCTCAGGAGAGCTGCCAGGTGCCATGGCCTGCACACCATGCCTCCCAGCACAAAGGCAGTGCTGCCCCTGGCTCTCTCTGGCCGTCTCTTCCGGCAATGTCTGGCTCTTACCAACTTCCGGCCTAGCCCATCCCCGGGCCACCCCTCTGTGGCCTGCTTGCAGGTGCATTGACAAGATTGTGAGCTCTGCAAGGAGAGGGGCCTTGTCTTCCTCAGCTCTGCATGTCTAGCTCCTTGAAAAGGAAGGGAACTGTAATGAGCACACATTCATTCATTCATTCATTCGCCTAATACTACTGAGCACCTGCTATGCTCTGGGCACTGTCCTAAGTGCTGGAGGTCAACGGTGAACAAGAGGGACAATGTCTCCGCTCTTATGGACATGTGGTGGAAGGGGTGGACGATACACCAACCGGTCCAACACACAGTGTGCAAAGACGGTAATAAGAGCAATTGACGGTCAAATTAGCAAAAGGGGAAGACAAAGCACAAAAATGAGGAGACTGTAGTTTTAAATGGTGAGCCCAGGAAAAGCGACATTATGAACAAAGATTGAAACAAGGTGAGTGAGTGAGTGAACCATGCAGATATTTGGGGAAAGACTATTCTGGTCAGAGGGAACAGCACATGCCAAGGCCCTGTGGCGGGAACATGCCTGGCCTATGCCAGGGACAGCGAGAGGACAGTGTGGCAGAGTCATTTTGAACTCCCTGCCCCCTGCCCCACCCCACACTTAAAGACCAGAGGGAAGAGGAGGCGCCGCAGATGTGGCAGAAGCAGAGGCCAGTAGGTAGGAGGAAAGCAGGAAGGGCGTGTGCTCAGGAAGGCACGGGGTGGACTGATCGCGTGTGTGCAAGATGAGACCTGAGCCTCGGCCATGAGATTAAGCACTGAGGAGGTCACCTGGGACCACAACAGGAGCCATTTTGGGGAACAGATGGGAACGCAAACTCAAAAGCATGAATTCAAGAGAGAAGGAGGAAGAGACCCCAGTTGGAATGAGTGAGCTTAGGCGGCCCTTTCGGGGGTCTGCTCAGGCGGGGAGCAGAGAAACGGGGCAGCACTCGGATGAGAATGAGAAGTCAAGAGAGGTTTATTTCCCTTTTAAATGCAAGAAATATTTGCACTCCGTCTGTGTGCCAATGGGAGTGATTGAATCAAAGGGAAATATTTTGAGGATGCAGAGGAGAGAGGAGCTGTATTTCTGAGGAGGCCACATGTCCTTGCCTCCTCTGGTCACAGAACCCCAATTTTCTACTGGGGAGCTGCCCCTCCCCCACCTTCAGTTCAGCTGGCCCCAGGCCTGACCAAGGGGAGCCCTGCAGGCCCAGGCCAGTGTCCCAACCTGCACCGCTCGGAGCTAATGAGCATCAGCTCTGGGAGTTTTGCTGGAACATCTGGGAATGGGAGACCCTCTTTCCACCGGGGCGGCTGAACTGGCAGGGTGTGGACCCAGCTGTGCCTGCACCCACCTGCTGGCCCCAGCAGGAGCCTGCCACGGAGCAGGACTGCCCCCACCCCTGCCGGTCTTTCTCTGTCCCATTTCTCTTAGTTCCTTTACAGTCATCACTGCTACCTGGCTTGTCAGGTAATTTCTTTACCCATTTATTGTGCCCCTCTGCAGGGACCTTGGTCTAGCCTTCCCACTGCTGTATCTCCAGGATCTCTTCCTGGCACAGAGCAGGGCTCCAAGTAAATGTTAGTTGAGTGAATGAGTGAATTTGCATATTCCTATTAAGCCATACCTCACTTACCCAGGAGTTAGGCATCTGGCAGCTTCGGCTATCTGGAACGTAACAAGAAAACTGAAAAGGCCCTGGAGTTACCAAAATGCAAGTCACATGGGCCATGTCTGCAAGCACAAGCTTTTAGTTTTTGTAAACGGAGGTGCTTCCTCACTCAGAGTTCGGGGGCTCCTATTCCAGACAGGGGTCCCGCACGCCTGGTGAGCTTGTTGCCCACCCAGGGTGTTAGGAGGGGTGGGGCCTGCTAGAAGGAAGAGCACTGACACCAGTGAGAAGAGACATCTGGGGCCCTGGAGACTGGAAAGTGCTGGAAAGCAGGTGAGAGAGCCCCAGGGGAGGGCGGGAGACAGGCCAGGCCCAAGTGCAGTGACATTGGGATGCCCTGGGGCCAGAGCATGTAGGGGTGAGAGCGAGACTCGGGACATGGAGTGAACCTTAAATTAGGCTCCACAGTCCCCATTCCTGACACAGGAATGCAAGGTGCGTCTTATCGTGCATTTTTAATAGCTTGATGCAACGCGGAAAAGCAAGCAGAAGAGTGGAAACCTCCCTTCATCTCACCGGCAGGGATGCCACGTGGGGAGCGCAGGGTAGGGCAGGTGCTGGCTCTGCTCTTCCATTCCCGGGTCATTGAATGTGCTTCCCAGCCACAGCTTGATTGGCTGCACCGTGTTCCAGCATAAGGACATAAAATATTTCCCCACTGGACACTTTGTTTCCAAACGCTGGCTGTTATCAATAGCACCACAGGGACCTCCTTGTTCATGGTCCTGGAGACTCAGCCCTGATTATGTTTCCTAAAGGTACAACGGCCAAGTCAAAAGCACGAGCATTCTAGGATTTTTTATACATACAGTGCAATTTATACACTCAAAAGCTGGGTATCAGGACATTTTAGATGCTAAATTAAGCAGAGCTTGGTGGATAAAGAAGTAAAGCTCATTATAGAAAAGCTACTGTGTAAGCTCTCATCCCCTGGATAGTGACTGACGGTGGACAACCGCGTGTGCGTGCGTGTGTGCTTGTGCGTGTGTGTGCACAAGTGTGTGCCCACAGGTACACATCCAACCCCTCTCCCCCGTGCATGCCACGGTTCCCATCCAGATTTCACTAGTACTACCCGCCTCCCCTGTGAGCTGTACAGGGTGTGTGTTGTCACCCATTTTGCAGGTGAAGCAGCTGAGGCTCAGAGGGCGTGTGTAGTACAGTAAAGGAACATGAGCAGACGCCCCCGGATTTGAATCCCTGCCCTGCTGCTAGGTGAGCTTGACCAGTCCTCTTAAGCCATGTCCTCTTGTATAAGAAATGGGGAGGAGAGGGCGCCATGAGAGGGCAAACTAAAAGTGTCTAGTAGAAGCTGGGCACACAGTAGTTGCTCAACCAATGCTGTTTGTGGTCCTTGTTAGGGAAGTCACTTGCCAAGGTCACAGAGGCAGAATTGAAGCCACATTTCCTAACCACAAGTCGAGTGCACATTCTTGGCACCACCTGCCTTTGAGACCACATGGCAAAACTGAGACAGAAAGATTTTCATTAGTCTCCAAGTGGGATGCTCATTGCTCAGTCCCCAGAGGCCTGCTCTGCTGTGAAGCCAAACCACATGAGCCAACCTTAGGAGTAACGGAGCCCACAGAGGCGAGCGGCTGTCAGTTGTGGTCCACCGGGACTGCATCTTTCTCATGCGAGGTCGAATTCCAGCCTGTGTCAGTGTCCCCCCAAGCTTGGCATCCAGGCATCCGTCCTCACCCCCAGAGCCCCGGCCACAGTAACCAGGCCAGATTTGTTGACAGTAGGTCTGAGAGAACCCTTCCTCACCAGAGCTTGTCTCTAAGAAAGTTAATCCAGCTGCCAGGCCAGGCCGTCCTGGGTAAAGGATGCCTCTCTTTAATGCTGTCTGGGAGACGGGCCCGCCTTAATCTGCCGCAGTGTCATTAGGAGAGAGAATGTTTGCTCCATGGGGCTCCCTATGGCCTTTAGAAACTGCAAGTTAAACACTAACCAGGAAGAACTGCTCAAGCCTTAACCCTCCCCTTCTCAGCATAGGCCGAGGCCTCAGCCAGAGGCTCTGCAGGTCACTGGCCTGGACTCCCAGGGAGCCTGGTCCTGCTTCCAGGCCCTTCTCAGCCTGGAGAGCAAGTGACTGTGAGGGCAGAGTGACCATGGAGGGCAGAGAAGAATCCCTGAGGCTCTGGGTCCAGGTGTTTGTAGTCAGGGTCCCCCCGCCCAGGGCCCGTTAGACAGCAGAGCACTAAGAGGCCTGGGTTGGGGGCTGGGTGACTCTGGGCCACTCTCTTAACCTCTCTGTTTCCTACAAGGCGGAGCCTCGATGGGCTCCATCCACCCAGGTAGAGACTGGTGGTCTTCCCCAGGTGAGGCATGTCCTCAGTCCCCCTTCCCCAGGTCTCTGCACCAAAGCCTGCTCCCTGCTCAGACCACACGTGGCCAGGTGGGGAGGCCACCTGTGGAGCAGAAGGGAGCAGGTGACCTGGACAAGCTGACAGAGGGGAGGGGGGCCCTGGTACCGCGTGTACCCTGGGTGCCAGCCCTGTGCTGGGGCTCCACACACACAGATGCCTGTGCCAGCCTCACCGCCACCCTGTGAGGGGGGTGCCGTTCCCCCCTCTCCACGGCTGACAACACTGGGGCTCCGAGTGGCAGAGGGACTTGTCCAGGTTAAACCCAGATCTTCCCGATTCCAAACCCCAAACTCTTCCCTGTCAACCGCAGGCAGAGAGCACGAGAGAGGGTGTGGCCTCACCTTGACCCCCACCTCCCTGCTTGTGCACGTACGGTCCCCCTCCCGCACGCCTTCCCCTCCTCCATCCACATCCCACCCAGCCCAAGGCCAGCCTCCTCCAGGAAGTCCTCCCTGATGTCCTACAACCAAACCCCGACGAGGCCACCCAGCCTGGGCTCTAGTTGTTGGACAGTTTTAGATTTTGCTGCCATGAGGCCCAGACACAAACGTGAGCGCGTTTCATTATCTCGCCAGACTGAGCCGTACTTGCCGGGCACTGACTGGAGCCAGGCACTGTGGGGGCTGCAGAGGGGACAGGAACAAGCAGCCGCTGAGCCCTGCAGATGCCCCTGCTGTGCCCAGGGGAGCCCACGTGTGGTCCCAGGCAGGCTCCTTGCCCTGTTTGGCAGACAAGGAAACTGAGGCCCAGAGATGGGGAGGAAGCTGCCCAGGGTCACACCGTGAGCCAGTGGCTAGGATTCAAAACCAGGCCAGACTCCACAGTCCATACCCCTCCCCACATTACCTGCCCCCCAAACTCTATGAATCCCCTCTGCTGGGGGCAAGATTGGCCCTTTAGCCTGGAGCCATCTGGTCACACAGCTGCCAGGGCCCTGCAGGGAAGGGGAGGAACGGGGAGCAGCCGGCAGGGCCCCAGGCTGCCCTCGGTGACATGCTTACCATCTCTGTTCACTCTCAGCCCGGCCTCCAGGCTCTGCCTCCACCCGGGGGCTCCAGGCCCCTTCCCAGCCCTCCCACAGCCCCTTCCCACACTGTCCCCGGGGCCCAGCTCGCTGGAGAAGCCGCAGGACGCACATTACTCCGTCTCCAGCTGCTGGCCCCAGACGCTCTTCCTCCTGCCTTCCCAGGCTGTCCCCGCCAGCTCCATCCTCAGAGAACTGGGAAAGGACCAGACGGTGGTGACTGGTCCTGGGCTGGGGGACCAGTGCTGGTTGATAAAGTCCGTCCCTTGGAGCGGGTGGCGACATGGCTCAGGGTGGTGCGTGTGCGTCTGCACGTGGGGCCAGCAGAGCCCTCCCTGCCCTCCGGCCTGGACTCAGGCTCGGGAGTGGCCTGAGACTGCTGGGGGCGATTCGGGGTGTGCTGATGGAAGGGAGGCCCCGCATGGTAATGAGGGTCACCTGATGAACTCTGCTGGGCCACCGCCTCCCAGACTCTGTTTTCCCCGAGTCAGCCTCAGTTCGAAAGAAGGACAGGCTGAGAGAGAGAAAATAAAACTCCAAGTTGCAACAACCAGGCAGGTCCCCGAATCGACTGGCAAAGTTCACATGGCTGATTAGCGGCAGAGCCAGGACCAGCGCTCAGGACTGTTGTCATGCCCCTGTGGGATGGGTGTGCGTGTGTGCACTTGAGTGTGCATGTGTGTGTGTGCACTTGTGTGTGTGCATGCACATGCATGTGTGTGTGTGCTTGTGCATGTGCTTGTGCATGTGCGTATGTGTGTGTGCTTGTGTGCTTGTGTATGCGTTTGTGTGTGCATGTGTGTGCATGCACATGTGTGTGTGTGCGTGTGTGTGTGCTTGTGCGTGCATGTGTGTGGTTGTGTGTGTGTGCTTGTGCGTGTGTGTGTGCACATGCTTGTGTGTGTGCATGCACATGTGTGTGTGCGTGCGTGTTGGGGCAGGAGCGTGGCTGTCCTAAGCCGTCGTGACAGTCACTGTGCAGGCCGTAGTTTGACCCTCTGGGCCGGCGCCCCCTCCTCAGGAGCTCGCAGATCGCCAGCTGCTGGGCTGTGGCAGGGAGGGAGTGGGCAGGAAGCCTCTTCTCCGCTTGGTTTTTAAGTTATGAAACGAAAATGGAATTTTACCTCTTCGCAGGGAGGCGATTTTTCCTGATCACCCCCCCGTGCTGCACAGACCCCATGACTTGACTGTGTCCAAGTAGATTAGCAGGACAGCGATTTCCTTTCTCTGAGAAGATCAGCTGCAGAGAAGGGGACCCTCTGAGGCCCGATGACTCCCCACCCCCAACGAGCCCCCAGGGCCGGGGTCAGGGGAGGAGGGGCTGCAGGGGCCGTGTCCAAGCCCCCTCCTCCTGCTTCGC
>RJWJ010041505.1:0-13371 GCA_004363605.1 Indri indri | reverse complement strand
GGGGCTTCGCTGCTGTTAGCGCCCGGCAGGGGCGGCGCGGGCACCGCCGCCCTCGGGGAGCACGAGGCGTAGAGGGGCGGCGGGGGCGGCGGGGCGGGCGGCTCCTGCACGTCTTGGGCGGGGCCGGCGGGCTCCGCGTTGAGCCCGGGGTACCCACAGGGTGGGAGGAGAGGGAGCGGGGGCGGGATGGGGGGGAGGTGCAAGGGGGCTAGCTGAGGTTTTGCGGCCTTGTCGCCGACAGTGGAGGCAGGCGGCAGTGGAGGCGGGGATGGGGGAGGTGGCGGAGGAGGCGGCGGAGGCCCGCAGGGGACAGGGGGTGCGACCACCACCAGGGGGTTCCCTTTGGTCGGTGGGCCAGGCGGGGACACCAGCGGAGCTTTGACAGGGGAGGACGGGGGCAGGGGCGGGGGTAAGGGCGGGGGAGGTGGGGGTAGGTTGGGAGGTGGTGGGGCGGGCACGTTGGGACGAGGAGGGATTGTCCTGGCACCGCCATGCGTCTCGGAGGCACTGCCTAGCCTGGGAGATGCAGGGGGGTTAAGCGAGCCGCTGATGGTTTTGGTGGGAAGTCTGGGAGAAGGCGCTCGGGAGCCAGGGCCCTGCCCTGTCTTGGTACCTGGAAGTGAAACAAATTCTGGGTGAGCTCGGCAAGAAAAGAAGGAGAACCCCCAAGCGTGTGGGCGGCACTCAGGGCATTCATGCATGCCGTCAGCGAGCTGCATGGTAGACTCCTTTTTCTGCACATCCACTGAGAGCCTCAGGTATCACAGCTGTTACACAGGAGAGCCAGCTGGACCAGCCCCAAGGAGCTGTCCTTCTCTAAGACAAGCCCAGGTGAGGCTACCAGCCTTCTTATCCATGCCACCTCTGCTCTCATCTGCTCAGGGTTCTCCAGGTCTCCCAGCCCAGGGCAATAGGACCGCCCTGAGCTCCTTCGCCCTTCCTCATCACAGGCCACCCTCACACTCACTGCTACCTGCTAGGTCCATCAGCCCTTACGCTCCAGTCTGGATCCTCTAGTGCACCAACCAGAAGTCCTGCCTAGGGAGGTTTTCCTCACTCCCAGAATTTTGTGAACAAGGACTTTTTTTGTTTCTATATTGAGAACAGAAAATTCATCATTCCCTGAATATATAAGGTAAGTCAGGAGGGAAGCACTTGCCCTTGACAATCCAGGTCCAATGACCTTGAACCTCCCAGTGCCATGGCTCCTGGAAGTTCAAAACCCCCTTTTCCGTAATATGGAGATACCTCAGAGAGCTACAACTAGAACTACCATTTGATCCAGCAATCCCATTACTGGGCATCTACCCAAAGAAAAAAAAAGACATTCTATAAAAAAGACATCTGTACTAGAATGTTTATAGCAGCACAGTTCACAATTGCAAAGATGTGGAAACAACCCAAGTGCTCATCAATACATGAGTGGATTAATAAAATGTGGTTTATGTATACCATGGAGTTCTATTCAGCCACAAAAAACAGTGGTGATATAGCACCTCTTGTATTATCCTGAACAGAGCTGGAGCCCGTTGTACTAAGTGAAGTATCCCAAGAATGGAAAAACAAGCACCACATGTACTCACCATCAAATTGGTATTAACTGCTCAACACTTATGTGCACATATAGTAGTAACATTCATCAGGTGTCAGGCAGATGGGGGCAAGGAGGGGATCTGTATATACACACCTAAAGGGTACGGTGCTTACCATCTGGGGCATGGACAGGCTTGAAGCTCTGACTCAGGTGGGGCAAAGGCAATATATGTAACCTAAACATTTGTACCCTCATATATGCTGAAATAAAAAAATAAAAATAAAAATACATATAAACTTGGAAAAAAAACCCCTTTCCCAAAAACTTATGCTAATTCCCAAGGGGCTGGCTATTTCCTGGTCTCCTGGCTTTCTCACCCTCTGGATCCTTCACTGTATCTGCCCCAACTTAATTCAATGCCTCTTTGAATTCGACAATGGCAACAAATTGCTCATGGTAAGCATTTGTGTTTGGTGGACTTCACAGAAGACTGGGGTGGAGGGGGTCCCTGGAAGGGGCTCTGCACTCTTTGCACAACTCTGCACCATATTGCTGGTTCTCACCCTTTTTTCTCTCTGCCTATCTCAAAAAGAAAAAAGTTCCCCTTCCTCTTTACTACATAGACATTCTGTAGTCATTGATTAAATATGTCCTTGGAGTATCACTGTCTACTCAGGAGCCATATTAAAATACTTCTTCCAAGTATAGCGCTCTTCCTAAAAGAACTTCTGGGGAGTACACTGTTCCCTATTTTAGCACCCCTATGTTTTATAATCCCCATGACATGTGGAAAACACTTGAAAAAAATGGTGGCTTCTCACACCTACAACTTCCTGGGTTCTGCAGAATAGGAAATGCAGCAGCTTTCATTTCAGATCATAAACCCCAGCATCTACCGGGGGTTCTGAGTTTTTCAGAGCCTCCGGCTCCAGTGTGCTTACCCAAGCAGGTGCTAAACCACCCTAAAGCACTTGATGTCAAAAGCCAGGCCAATCAAAGCAAGGCATGGCAGGAGTGACTGTGAGGGCTGACGAAGTGGGCAGGACCTCAGTTATCTGGATTTCCAAATGGCAGACCCTCTGGCTATGACGTGACAGTCACCTGGACAACAGTGCTATTGAGTGGCTGTTCTTAAGGTAAGGCAGTGACATCATTATTGCTTTGTTGAGGATTCTCTTTGAGGTGATTCCAGAAGAGATAATGTCTTTGCATTAATTCATCTACCTTGGCTGACTCGATTCCCCTGGGGGTCAAAGGCTGACATGCCAGAACAACCTGCTGACCATGACCAGGAGCGGAAGGACCCTACCTTGCCTTTCCAGGGAAAGGATCATCTGCCTGCAACTCCAACCTTAGACATTTCATGTGCTATCTAAGGCAGGTGTCAGCTCACAGTCCTGCCTAAAAGTTCTCAAACCTGTTTCCGTAGTGCACAGAGGTGACGAGGGAGGACGAGGCAGCTCTCTAAACAAGGTGAGACCAAACTATATGCCCGGTTGTTGAACGAAAGTTAAAGGGATAAGTATGAAGAACAGAATAGAGACTACCCTTGAATAACATACCCAAACTTTTCAAGTGACTGAGGACACCATGCATCCAAGATTCAAAATCCCTCCAAGTGAGTCAGTTAAAAGTATAGGATCGTCTGCTTACTGGGCAGCAAGCCAAATGAGAAATGTGGGCAAACCTCTTTGTATCCTAATGCGAGAAGCAAGCGCGGCCCAAATCCTTGCTCGGCTTATGGTCGTGCCCACTTGGGGACGAAGGTGAGACCCACAGGAGAGAGAGGAACTGAGGGCACACGTGCAGGCGAGGGAAGTGGGCAGGCCAGGGCCAGCAGAGTGCTCCAAGAGAGCCAAAGGGGTCAGGTGCGGTGGCTCACACCTGTAATCCTAGCACTCTGGGAGGCCGAGGCAGGAAGATTGCTTGGGATCAGGAGTTTGAGGTTGCAGTGAGCTATGATGACACCACTGCATTCTACCTGGGGCGACAGAGAGAGACTCTGTCTCAAAAAAAAAAAAAAAAAAAGAGAGCCAAGGGAAGGAAGGGAGGAGGCTGTCCTTCATAACATAAATGCCAGTCCTAGAAATCCAAAGAAAAAACAAGAGACCAAGAAGTGGGTGGGGAAGGGCCAGCTTAAGGGCATCGAGGATGCTTTGCCGGTATGAATGGATTCTGCTGTTAGAGTCTGGGGGTTTATCAAAAGATGAACTATTTCTTCTTCCGTAAATCTGTATACGTTTTCCAGAAGACCTTTGCTTGCATGGGAGTCTAACTACACATTCTATACGACCCAGTGATAATGTTTTCTAATTGTATCTTATTCTAGTTGTCACTCCCTCAGAGCTCTAAGCCAAGGCTACGTGATGACTCCAAGGACCCTAGTCACTTTTGTCTTTGTGGGCCCCTTCCACCGTAAATATATTTATATTTATGACTGCATTGGTATAAAGACAAATATCATCTCTGACTCTAAAAGATTGTGTTTTTTTTTCTGATTTTAAAAGAAAGTTAAATATTTTTGTGGGTCTCTAAAAGTATTGTGAGCCCTAGATGCTGTGCGTATGATGCCTAATGGGTAAGTCGCAACCACGCTACCCATTCACACATTCCATTCAACAGATATTTACTGAGCACCTACTATGTGCCAGGCATTTTTAAGTCAGTGAAAAAACATAGCCTTGCCTTCATGGAGCTTACACTTAGAGCGATAAGGCAGACAATAAACAAATAAACCACTAAATATAAAATGCATCAAATGGTGATAGGTAACATAAGAAAGATAAATCAAAGTAACAGAGATATGGAATGAAGAAGTAGGACTGATCATTTATGTGAGATGATGAGTAAAGACCTCACTGTCCATTGCTCAGGTGTCACTTGAGCAGAGACCTGAAGGAAGGGAGAGAGTAAGCCACATGGACACCTGGGGAAGAGTCTTTCAGGCCAAGGGAGCAGTTGGTGCAAGGGCCCTGTGGCAGCAACATGCATAGTGTGTGCAAGAGCAGTGAAGAGGGCAGTGTGGGTGGAGTGGAGGGCATGAGCCAGCAAGAATGGTAGGCAATAAGATCAGAGAGGAAGCACAGTCCTAAGACCTCTTCTCTGAACGAGAAGGGGGCTGAGGAGAGTGCTGAGAGACGACAGCTATGGTCTGTCTTACCCTGGCATGCACCCAATCCGTGCATCTACCTGTTGGCTTTCTCCATGAGTTTCCATCCTGTAACAGGCATCACTAGTCACTTCATTATGGACCTCAATCTCTAAAGAGATGAATTCTTTTCTTCCACAACAGGGTCTCAAACATCTGACATGTGTGTCTTGCTAGAGACAAGCAGGCAGGGAGGAGGACTGCCGGCTCCCTTTGGCTAGTCCCTATGGATGCCTGACTGGGGGTTACTTTTCCCATCGTTATTTCTATGAAGAGAAACTGGTAGAAGCTTTATATCCCAAAGGATAGTTGATAGCACTCAGGAATTTTGGAAAATAAGAGGGCATCGAAGAACATCCACTCTCATTATTGAGGAAGACCTTTGCACTATCTTTTCTGCCAAACTCTCAGTGAAAGTGAGAAAATGAAAATGGCCCCTGACAAGGTTGAAGTCAGATCTCAGAGCACCCTGGAGGCCTTATCTTTGCCAGACTTATCAGTGGGTGCAGGCAGCAAGTGCATTCCATGATGTTAAACAGTCACAGAGGCCACAGAAAAGGTTAGAAAAGCCACACTGTGGAAGATCTGGTAGAATACCTTCGTAGTCCTTAAATTAATGATATTCCTGGAGTTTAATCAGTTGCTGTCTAAAGAGCACAATAATAGGAGCCCTCTTTTTGCTCACAGTGGATATATATTAATATTTGCCCAATTTTAATTCAATACTTTCGAAACATCTGATGCCCACTACAACACAAATGACTGCAGTAGACTGATGACAAAAATGGCCTCAATCACCCACTCATGCCTGATTCCATAACCTTCGAAATGTGACTTTGCAGTTCTTCTCATCAATAGGTGAAGTCTATTTACCCATCCTTGTCTCTGGGCTGGCCTTGTGACTTGCTTTGGCCAAGAAGATGTGGTAGCACTGAAGTAATACTTCCTAAACTTGCAAGTTATTTCCTAGTAATCTTCCAAGACTAAGCCTCAAGAGACTTTATACACTTCTGTCTTTTCTCTTGGAACCCTGCCACTGCTGTGAAAACAAGTCCAGGCCAGCTTGCTGGATATTGAGAGACCACATGGATCAGAGGTGAGTCAGACCAGTTATTGCAGTGGAGGGCCCAGAGATAGGTGAAATACAAGATCAGCAAAGCCACCATTCAACCTGTAGTTGTTTGCAGATGCCAGAGGGAGCCCAGCTGAAACCACCTTAAATTGCTAATCCACAGAATTGTAGGCTAACTAAACGGTTATTTAAAGCTTTTAGGTTTTAGGGTATTTTGTTACACAGTGATCCCTAACTGATACAATGACTAAACTATTACAACTCACAGGTTGCTAGTGAGTCCACAGTGATGTCACTATGATCTTCCATTACGATTTTTACCTTCTGTCTATATGTTGCGGTTTGGGCCACCAACACACCATCACTAAGTACTGCACACTATTACGAGTCATTCTTCAACTGTTACAATGGAATAATTTACACAGAATGATGATTTAAAAGATTCCCTGAGCAATTCTGTGCTTTGGAAACTTCTAGTGCTTAAGGGCCCAAATACATGATCTCCTTCTCTATGACTGCTCACTAAAATCATGTCACCTACTGGCATGTCTGGATTGCCCAGTTGGTTTCACAAGTTAAGGAGATAAAGACCACAAGACAGGCAGTCTGAATTCTTCCTTACCTGCTGCATCCCTCTGGCCTGCTGGGCGCAACACGGGAAAGCCACCAGCAAACAGATCTCCCAGGGCTGGGGGTGCGCTCACAGCTCGGGAGTTCGTAGACCCTCCTCCTTCTTTGCTGGTTCCCTTAGAACCTTTAGAGAGAAGAGGCAAGTAGATAAGGACTTGTGAGCAGAGCTGAGCAGCCAGTTCTCAGTCTGGGCCATGGTCTAACACTGCACTTGTCACCTTCCCATTCTCCCACCTCTAATGTCACCCTTCCACTCAGCATCCTCCCTAAGCACCCTGTGCCTTGACACCCTGCAGACTCATGTGCCTCGGCAGGGGAACTGGTAGCACCTTTTGAATTAGAAACCAAACATGGCAGGAATAGAGCTGGTCCTATTTGCAACTTGGCTGTGGGAGGATTAGACAAAGGAAACCCATGGATTTAATTCATTCAGTCATTTTAACTTCTGGTCCACAGAGCGTTGGCCAGAATGGCAAGCAGGAAGGACGGACCACAGTGATTTGTGTTTCAGAATTTTCCTTCCTGTCTCTGCAGCTCCTGGACCTGAGCCCCTCACGCTTCCCTGCCTTTTATTCTATGGAACAGAAATCTCATGAGCCCTGAGGAGATGTGTCACTAACTTCAGCCTTCCATATGATTTACCAACTACAGAAAATGAGAAGATATTCCACTTAGACAAGAATTCCTGGCAGAAAATATTAATATTTACAACCTGAAGCTAATATGCACTGAGCAATTAGGGCACAGTGCCCACTGGTGGATGAAAGTGGCCAGATTATTCTGAGCATTAATACCATTCATTACTCATTGGAATGATTAAGAAGTGTTGGAAGAGGAGTATTCCAATAAAATGAATTTATCTGTTAATTGGGCTTAACCAATTAGATAGTGGGCCTAACCAGAAATTAATTTTTATTGTAAGGAATGTTGAAATATGTCTTGAAAATCTGTCTATCCTTGTGCATTAACGTATATAATTATAGATAGGAGAAACAATTATATTTTTAGGACTATCTTTAAGAATTACCATTGTGCACATCATTGCAAAATACATGAAGACATAATAATACCTTGCATTACAGGGTGAGTATCCCTTATCTGAGCTTGGGACTAGAAATGTTCTGAATTTCAGATTTTGTAACATTTGCATTTACATAATGAGATATCTTAGAGAATGGGATCAGAGTCTAAACATGAAATTTCTGTATGTTTCATATGTACCTGTACATATACCCTGAAGGTTAATTTTATACCACATTTTTAATAATTTTGTGTGTAAAACAAAGTTGGTGTATATTGAGACATTAGAAAGCAAAGGTGTCACTATCTTAGCCACCCATGTGGACCATCTGTGGGTGTTTGGCATCACCATCATTCCCAACTCTGAATTTATATGCTACAGATAAGAAGTCATTTTCTTACACTTATTCACACATAAGTACTTAATGGTAAAAAATATGACATATCATTAATACAGTGAAGAAATTATGTGCTCAAGGTAACTAAGCAACACAGTAGCCACACTACAATACCTGTATCAGCTGTTAAACAACAGCCACAACAAAGAGCAGCAGGCTGTCAGTCTCCAGCTGCAATGCTGTGTTTTGACTAAAAGGTTACGGTACACAGCATTTTATTTTTTTAGGTGAGAGGAAACGTCAGAATCAATTGAGGGACTGGGAAGTGGGTCCTCCGGGGATGAGGAAGTGTTCTGCTGGATGGCTTTTTAAAATATTTCCTCCAGAGTCATCTGCCTCATTAACAATGGTTTTTGTCTCAGAAGTCTCTCTTTGATTTTATAACTGATAGGATTTCTCGTTCTGTTATGAATGCACATTGCTCTGGCCCTTCCAGAAACCCATCACACATTTTCACCATGTCGCTTGCAGGCACTTTTTCTGCAGTGTGACAATGTCATCTTATTACCCACTTGTGGCACTGTGGTACTCAAAAAGTTTTGGATTTGGGATTTTCAGATTAGGGATGCTCAACCTATGCTAAATTGTTCTGCATATACTATTTCAACTTTCAACAATCTTGACCAAAAAAAGAAAAAAAAGAGCGGGTATTATTATCTCCCCCATTTTGCAGATAAGCAAACAGCCTCAAAGAGGTTCCTTGAGTTGTCGGGCAGCGGAGCCAGAACTCAACACAGGTCATCTGACCTGGGCACAGAACTCCTTTTATTATATCATACTCTAAGAGACAGAAAGCTTCAGTCATATAATCCTCTGAGACAGAATTCTTAACACATCTTTCTCCTTATGAAAAATGAAACAAAAACTTTACTTTTTTTTTTTAAATGTTGAGACTTTCATTTTCTATTACTGAGTTTGAGGACAATGTTGACACAGGGTAAGTGATCTTTAAGTGTTACCCTACACAGCGTACATAAAATGTGCTATGTCCACATAATGACATATTATTCAATGATAAAGAGGGAAGCACTGATACAGCATGGATGAAGCTTGATAGCATTAGGAGCTGGGGCCTGGGAGGAAGGGGAATGACTACTCGTGGGTATGGGGTTTCCTTTTGGGGTGATGGAAATGTTCTGGAACTGGGTGGAGGTGAACATTGCAACAGCATTGTCAAGGTACTATTGATAAATGCCATTGACTAGGATACTTTAAAATGGTGAATTTTATGTTATGTGTATTTTATCACAGTAAGTTACCGAACCATGGTGTTCTTTTTTTCTTTATTTGCATCTGAACAGTGATGGAAGATATGCTCCAAACCATCTGCGGATCTGAAAAGGAATCTCTGATTCTCTCATCCACTTGGCCTGTCCGTTGAGCAGGTCTGAGATGGCGGATGTGTGTCCTGGGAAGCAACTGTGGCCCCAGCCACAGGAGGCTGTGCCTCACAGGGGGTCGGGCCACAATGCTCACTTACCCTCGATCTGTGGGGCACTGCGGTCATTGATCTGCGTCACTTTTCGCAGGCGAGTTCCTTGCTGGATATCAGCCAACAGCGCGCTCCGACCTTTCGGATCTGCCCTTCTCGAGCTGGAAGTGTCTGTGCTTACCTGTAAGGGAACAAGAGGGATTTGCAGATAAGCAAAACGTCCATTCCGGTCTGCTGTTTCTCCTCCTGCAGTTCTCTGTCTTTCTGCTCCATTCCAAGGCTGATCTTATGGATGCAGTTCCTACAGGTCTTGGTGGAGACAGTCTCAGGCCCTGCTCACACCTCTCTCCCTGTGGACCCAGAATGGACTCTTTCCTTTAGATGACCCAGGCCCAAGTGCTTACCTTGTGCTCAAACTCCAGAAGGTCTTAGGGAGCCCTAACTCATAGCCCCCTCTTCCTCCCTCCTAGGTAAGGCCCCCCCATACCTGGGGTTTTGTCTGTGCATACCTGGCCCCTGCTCCCAGGTTCTGAGTCATCACGCTGTCGGGTGCCTCAGGTCCCCTCTGGACTAAATCCTCAGCTGACCCCCAGCTCAATGACAGGCATTGCTCCTGTGCCCTGTCTTGTCCTGGACAGTACTAAAGTCTTGCTCAGTCCCTAGGTATGCGTGTCCTCCATGCTGTTGGGTCCCAGTGGCCTACATGTCTCTTAACTGGAGCAGATTCAGAACCTCTGAGCTGGTTTTGAGGGAGAGATACTGGCCTTCATGTGATCATGGGGCAGACCGGAGAACCAGGGAACTCAGGAGAAACTAGGGGTCAGAAAATTGGGGAGAAAGGGAGGGCAGGAGATGATGACGAATGTTTAGTGACTGCCCGCTCTGTGCCTGGTGCGCTACGTTAATGCTCACAGAACCTCATGAGTTTAAGGCGAGCTTGCCCTCCTTTCACAGATGGGAATGAGACTAGGACCTTGTCTATTTGAGGTCACAGGGATTCAGACCCAGAAGGCTGAATCCCAAAGGCCACATGCTTTTCACTTTGCAACCCCATAGCCGTCAAGGGCGTATGCTATCCTAGGATCAGTGTGCCACAGACTGCTGAAATGCTTTGCAAATATAGTCTTGAGAACAACTTGTGCCCTAATTCTGCATGTAGCCTGAGATCTACTGCTTCAATTCCACTGCAGCTCGAGATGGCGCAGCAGGGGTTGCCTTGGGTTGTTAGAGTTGGGGAGCACCAGGGGGAATGTTGGCAGGCTGGTGGTAAGTGAGGAGAGGGAAGGACTGCGCTGGAAGACACTGCCAGGAGGATTCTCTGCAGTTAGGAGGTTATACCAGTACGTGACCTTAGAGATGGCTGAACATTTCTCAAAGCGAGAAATACTTCTTAGCTCCTGCTGTGTGTACAGGGAATGCCATGTGTCTTTGGGTTTCAGCTTAAACATCAGCACTTTGGAGGCCTTTTCTGATCCAAAATATAAATAAGGCCACCCATTGCCTCTCTAAGGGTACCATATTCCTTTTTCCTTTGTCACATTTATCATGACATGTAACTCTATATTTATATTCCCATTGTGGAAATTTTCCATTTGTGGTTATGAGTTTAATGTTCATTACCCCAAGGACTCCATATCAGGAAAAAAGACCCTGTTTGTTTTGTTCACCAATATATCCTCAAGAGTAGAATGGGATCTGGCCCGAGGTAGGCTAAGTATTTACTGGATGAATGACTGAGTGGATGACTTAATGAATGAATGAATGAACTAGACCCAGCATGTATAAGACACTGCCCTTGCTGTCCAGGCATACAACGTACAGGGAGACAGGCACACCCTGCAAGGAGTTAAGCCCCTATACCATGCAGCGTGTGACTCTGCACCCAGGCATGACACAGAGGAAGACCCCTGAACGCTCAGCAGTGGCCATGTTCATCAGGCCGAGCAGGCTTTAAGGAACACACGAGACCTCAGATGGTCCCCGAAGTACAAATAGGATTTACAAATCCTTGCTATAGCCAGTTCCTGTTCAGAAAAGGACAAATCAGGTTTGCTGACTAGAAACTCATGGACTCTAGTGTCACAGACTGGAAACAAAGGCAATTGTGGTTTTGGTTAAAACGTGCTGAGTCTACGGTTTCACTGCTGACTCTCCTGCTTGGGTTATAAATCTTCTACAGGCTTTGAAGGGCACAAGCTTCAAAGTCTGATTCTTGTTGCCAGGAAAGATATCTTTTGAACCCTTGAGAGGGACTTACAGATGATGGTTAACAAGAAAGCTGTGAGCAAGGGGGCCCCAACCCTAATTCATTGGAGAGATATACAAGGCCTGTCCGGACAGTATCCAGCCATTGTTAATATAATATATATTATTATATCAATATAATATAATAAATTATATATTATGTTGTATTATTAATATAATATATAACTAATGATATTATACTAATAATATACAATATAATTAAATAATATACAATGTATATATTATATATTAATAATACAATATATATAATAATTTATTATATTAATATAATAATATATTAACAATGGCTGGATACTTTCCAGACAGGCCTCGTATACACAGGCATTGTATATCATATATATGAAATGCATATCTAAGTGCATATATACAGCAGGGAATTTTTCTCAGGTATGCATTATGGTCAGGGATTTGGGAAAGGAAGTGCTTTGTAATTTTCCTTCTAGGTATAGGATAAACAGCCCAGTGAATTATAATGATATTCACAGCCCAAATAGTCTTGGGGGAAGCAAGGGTTAGGATGGTGTATTCTTTTGTTTAAAGAAGCAACTGGAATGATGAGAAAATGCTATCCCTTACTTCCACCTCCCCACCCCCAAGGCGAGGGTCATCTCATCCAGTTTCCATTGTTTATTAGCAAAATGTATCTTCTGCTCCCCAACCTGGCCCATCCCAAGGTTTTGGGCGAGGGCTATGAAAAACGTTTCATGTCCTTAAAATAATGATTTTAATTTTAGTACGCACTTAGCACGTGCCTCAGTAAGTCCTTGACAATTCTACACCGCAGATTTGTTAATAAACATCTTCCAGGTAGGCAGGAGGATATGTAAGTCACATCATGCTCACGTGCAGTTCAACTCTCTGGGCTAAATCTGGCATCGCTTTGACGTCTTGGCTCTTTCCCGCTCCAGGGTCTGCCCTGACTCTCTTCCGCTAGAGGGCTCTCTCTCGCCTGATGTTGGTATGTACCCTTCAATCCTCTCCTCTCCTGAGAGGTAGAAAAGAATAATTTCATGGCTAAAGCGACCATACGCAGTATATTTAGACTCAATGGGCTTTGTACAGAAGGACATACTCATTTGTACTCTGAAGATCACGTTACACAAAGACAGTCATTTCCACTCCATCTGCAGTATTTATTTACAACTCAACCATAATTTGCTTTCTTAAAATTCTCCTACTACCCCAGGAGTTCTTGTTACTGTGGTTACGGGATGCAGAAAGAGGAAAGAGAAGATTTCCAAATATTCATTGAACGTTTTATTCTATGCAAATCCTGATCATTGGCAACTTCACTAAATATGTAATCAAGGCAGAGAAAGCACTTCTGGACACTTTTCCCATGGCAGAAATAGGCACCAAAGAATAAAACACACACACACACACACACACACACACACACACACACACACACAGCAAAACAAAAAAACCAACAAAACATTACTTCAGAGTTTGCTCTTGTTCTTTCTTGTTAACACTGTTACTGACTGTGACAATTTGCTGGGTTCCACACAAAGCTTTTGTTGACTCAGTTCTCCTACAGCAAACTTCAAAAGAAATAACCTAGGATCCTAAAAAGATGCAAACTAGATCACCTCCTTGGCTGTAAAAGTTGCCAAACTAAAATGTGCCAGTAAGGTTATAAACGCAAGAATTGAATGACAGTACTAACAGAGCCAAGGGTAGGACTAAAAATGGGTGAAGTGAGGTGCCTTTCCTCTTACCTTGATAAATTATAAAATCTTTTGCATATCCATTTGTCATTCCAACATGAGTCTAACCCTTACAGTGTAGTTTGGGGAAAGGACTTTGAAATGCATGTCTCCTGCTATTTGTCACCCTGCCACCATATGCCATTCCTGTACCTTTCTGATA
>RJWJ010041504.1:0-13467 GCA_004363605.1 Indri indri | reverse complement strand
ACCACCATCATCATCACTATCATCACCACCATCACCACCATCACCACCACCATCACCACCATCATCATCACCATCACCACCATCATCATCACTATCACCATCACCACCATCATCATCACCATCACCACCATCATCATCATCATCACCACCATCATTATCATCACCACCATCATCATTACCACCACCGTCTCCACCATCATCATTACCATCATAATCACCACCACCTTTATCATCATCATTCTACTTATTGAGTGCCTACTATCTGTAGTGCTTTGGTTTAAGTGCTTTAGGCATATTAACTCATTTAGAAGTTATTACAACTGCCTCAAGTAGGTATCATTATTAACTCCTTTTACAGATGTGGAACTTGAGATATGGACTTGCCCAAGGTCATCCAGCTAGTAAAGTGGCAGAGCTGGAGTTAAACACTGGCAGTCTGATTTCAGAGCCTACACACTTAACCACTCCCCACCCCACTGCCTGGCTAACCCCACCATACAAGACTCATATTTAAAATCCCAACTGCATGTGGAGCTCGCTTACTCAATCTCTGGAGCCAAAGATGGGCTTTATGCAGACCCCCATCCAGCTCTCACTGATCTCCGTCTGATCTTCCTCAGGGCTCCTTGGGGGACACACAATGAGACAGCTTTTTGGCAACCCCCTAGTCCTGAGTGCTACACCGGGACACTTGTATGTGCAACTATTCACGATGAATGGTCCTGGACTGTAGTGAGCACAGGTGAGCAGTGCAGCCTGACTGGTGAGAACAGGAAATGGCCTCCAAACTCTGTGGCCAGCAACCAGAGAGAGGGTGCCGAAAATCACAAAAGGAAAGATGGAAGAGGTAGACACGAAGGTGAGTAGACTCTGCAGAGGATAATAGGCAAGGGAATAAAAACGTGGAAGGAGATAAACACCAGATATCTGCAGTGGAAGAGGTAAGGAGAAAAACTCCCAGTACACAGTGTAATTATGAGTTAAAATAGAAGGAAACAAATTGTTTCCAGTGGCCACAGTGGTGAAAGCCTTGGCTTCTCTCCTGATTTCCAGAACAATTCCGGGCCTAGAATCGGCACCCTGAGAAAAGTTTATTTACATCTTTCACTCTGTATCTTATACCCCAGAATGGATTAGTACTCAAAATTTAAACAGAATTCACAGGGCCTCATGCCTACTTCCACATTTTGAAGGGACCGCCTGAAGGTGGAAGCAGCCAGAAAACATGCTTGATTTCTTACAAAAACCTGGATGTTCAGTTTCTCTTTAAAATTTAAAAGATCTGGCAACACCGAGCTCACATCCTTGCAAGGCAGAGGTGTGCTGGTAAATGTTTAACAACTGGCCCTCCAGGAAAACAAAAAATGCCTCTGATTTGTAGAATTCACTAGTTTTCATGGTGGAAATGTTCCCATCATAGGCCATTTCAAGCTACACCAACGTGCCACCACTGAGATGCGCATAATCCACTTTTTCAAGCCAAGCTAGTCAAGAGTTTCCATCCAAGAGAGTGTTTAGGTGAACCATATGTTTTTCCTTCCTCCACTAACTCATACTGAACAGAACGAGCCTAAAGAAAGGGCAAACCATATCTCAGCACTGAAAACTACAGAAGAACCTCGCATTTTGGTAACTTTTGAGAGCTTTGCCAAGGAACAGTTTGGACAAGAGTCAGTGGGTGGGAGAACCAAGTGGCTGTCGGATGTGAGAGATGGACAGAGTGACCACCCTGGAGGAGGAGTGAGTGAAGGGACCCCACAGAGCTCCTGACCACCTGTGGCTCCCAGGGCAGCTGGAGATTAGGGCGGGCAGTGAAATGGCTGGGGATGTGCGTCCCACCACTATTCATCCTTGCCCATAGCTCTAAGTCCAGCCTACCCGTGAGAGGGATGGCACGCTGGACCAGCAGGGTGACCACACGTGGGAGCTCTGTGGGTGAAGGCTGGCTTCTGCCAGGGCAGCGTGGCCAGCAGGAGGGGGACGATGCTGCCTCAGCCAGTTTCCCCCACCAGGGACGACCTTCTGCCTGAAGCTTCCTCCCACCCACCTTCTGGGTCCCCTCCCTCAACCCCACACTCTTGCCTAAATGCCAGTCAGGCTGAATGTTTTCCTTATTCCTTTGTCTGGATCTGAAAGAATTACTCAGAGGCCTAAAGGGACCACAGAGTGTCTCACAGCTACATTTTTCTTTTTCTGTACTGTATACATATTGCTTTGGAAATAAAAGCAAACAAGAGCAAAATCAAACCATTTCTGACGGTACGGTGCGTGGGCACATGCTAGGAACACGGGGCACACCACTGTCCCGAGCATCTCGCCACAGCTTTTGTCATTCTTTGGTAGCCTTGCAATGGCTTTGCCTTGTCGAGGGAAGGGGGGGAAGGGTGGTAGGGCAGCTCTGAAACCAGCCACCCCTAGCGGGAAACGGGGGCGCTCACCTTGCAGAGAGGGGCACGGACACAGGTGCTGGCAAAGAATGTGCTTTGTCTTGGTGAGGGGGAGCCCAGGGGATGGGAGGCTTTGCAGCTCCAGCCAGGACCCCGCAAGAGACCCCCGATTTGCCTTCAGCCACCAGCCTTCCCACTGCTCACCCCTCCTTAAAACTGCTGCCACTAGAGGGACACTGTCCCTCTCAGAAGTCTCCCTGGTTTCCTGTCCCTGCTGAGGAAGGCGTGTCTGTCTGTCTATTGTTGGCTTCAGACCTGCTCCTCCAGCCTATTTCCTCCTCCAGCATTTCTCCCCCCAGACTCCAGACTGCACCCACATCAGCACCCGGACAGCGTGGTGGGGCACGGGGCACTCACCCTAACCTTGCCACTTCCCAGCCGTCTGTCCTCAGACACATCACGTTTGCTCTCTGGTTTTCAGTTTCTCCACATATGTCATGGGGATAACAGTGGCTTGTAGGGCCATTGTGTGGATGGAAGAGACGAAATACGAAAAGTGCCTGGTACAGAATGGACTTTCAACAAAGGTTTATTCTCTTCTCCCTGCCCCCTTCTGTTGCTCCCATTGTCTGTCTGCAGTCCCCAACCCCTGGGCCGCAGACCAGTACTGGCCCATGGCCTGTCAGGAACCAGCCGCACAGCAGCAGTGGGCAAAGCTCCATCTGTATTCACACCCACTCCCCTTCTCTCACATCACCGCCTGAGCTCCGCCTCCTGTCAGATCAATGGTGGCCTTAGAGTCTCATAGGAGCACGAACCCTACTGCAAACTGTGCACGCGAGGGACCTAGGCTTCACACTCCTTAGGATAATCTAATGCCCCATGATCTGAGGTGGAGCTGAGGCAGTGATGCTAGTGCTGGGGAGCAGCTGCAAATGCAGATTATCATTAGCAGAGAGGTCTGACTGCACAATAAACGTAATGCACTTGAATCATCCCGAAACCATCTCCCCCTCCCCAGTCCATGGAAAAATTGTCTTCCATGAAACCAGTCCCTGGTGCCAAAAAAGTTGGGGGCTGCTGGTCTATGGGATCCTTACCCTAATTCGAATTCTCTCCAGCCTTTCCAGGACTGGCTTCAAAGTCATGTATTTGGATATCTTGTCCCATACTACGAGTCAGAATTCAAGTCACTTCTAGAACATTGAAAGTGCTCATGTCTATTCCAAGAACTCAGGTTTTTTTCAAGTTAGACACCACATCTTATTCAACTGGGGAACTTCATGCCAGTCTTTAGCACGGGGCTTACTATGTCCTTGGTGTTTAATAAATGCTTTCTGAATGACTTGAAAGACTTACATCAAATCTGACCCCAAAAGATGACTTCATTCAATAGCATTCACACCACGCTCCTCACTTAATACATAATTGAGTGAATCACGCTGAAAGAAGTGGAGCAACTTGCTGAAAGACGCCAATAGGAAGTGGAAGAGCTGAAATTTAAGCCCCGGTGGGTATTCACAGCGCATGACCTTTCCAAGGAGCTGGGCGCTGCCATCTCAGTTGACCCTTTCTGCATCCTAGAGGAGCAGATAGGACAGGTATTCTGTATCCCCATTTCACAGAGAAGAAAGCAGAGTCCCACAGCCAGTAAATGGATCTACTTTGGTGGGTCACTTCAGGGCATCCGTATTGGCCTGATTTTGGAGGGTGGAGGGAGGGCACAAATGGCAAGGGGAAAAGGGAAGTGGGTGGGGACGAGAGGTTGAAAACAAAAGGGCGTAGACGTCCGCAGTGCTCCACGCAAAGACCACGAGGCTCCCACCAACCTCCGGCCCCTACCTGCACTGCCACCACTGACAAGACCTCCACGGAGATGCGATTAAACTCATCAAAGCAGCCCCAGGCACCAGTCTGAGCGAGGCCTTTGTAGATGTTGCCGCAAGACTGCAACAAAATATACAAAGATTAAATTACCAACAGTGCTGGGCTTATCGATACATGTCTAAGTCATTTTCCATCTTTTTTATTATAGATATTTCCAGTTCCCTACAGACCACTGGTCAGAAACTTGTATTAAAATTTCAAGAACAATTAAATTTTTGATGGTTATGGGGTTCCAACTGAAGTCACAGGATCAAACAGAACCTTTTCAAGACACTTGGATGAAAATCCTTTTAAAATGTCATCAGGGTTGCATTACTGTTGATTCTGTAGCTTTCGAAATCCCAGGAAATGAATAAAAGATGATTTTTCTTATACCATACAGACAAAAAGCCTTCCCCTCAGCCTTTGGCATGCAGTGTGCTGATGGCAAAGTTTATGTCTGTATCTTTAAATCCATGCCCAACCACCCAGTTTCCCCAGGGTGATGGGGAGTTGGAGATGGGAATAGGAGGTGATAACATCTATAGAAAATAAACTACAAGCAAATCTTTTCAAATGAATGCAAGGAAATAATTTTGAAGGGAAGAAGTTATTTCTGTCCTAAAAATAAAAACCATTCTGGGCATGCAATGTGAACTAGTAAACCAAGGAACAACATAAAGGGATAGCTTACTGGGAGACACTCTGAAGGTCATTGGCAAGAAGACATCATTAAAATGCTGGGGAAATTCAAATAATGGAAAAGTTCCACTCATTTATTCAATGGGCATTTTTTGACACTCAGCTCTGTGTATAGCTCACGTACTAGACCCAGGGCAGCTCAGTCTCTCTGAGAATTTTTAGTTAGGTCATGGAGGTAAGGTATACAAATAAATCAGGAAAATTACTATGTGAGTAGTGCTTCCAATGAATAATATAGACTACAAATGTTATGGAGTTCAGAAAGGAGTGGGTCACAGTGTTCCAGAGTGATCAGTTTTGCCAAAGAGGTATATAGAAGATGGTCGTACAACAGCATTTTCCAAAGTCTATTTCATGGAACCCCAGACCTGGGAGATGCTCCTCGAAGAAAGGACTTTGTGGACAAGCAAGTTTGGGCAATGCTTACATTCTCTAACCCACTTTGGCCAAGTTACAATATATATTAGCATTGTAAGGGCTCTGAGAATTCCTGCAACAAAAAATTAACTTTGTTATATGGCTAGGTTTCTTTTTTTCCCCCTTGTGTAACCCCCAATTTTTTCAGAATGCACTTAGGCAAATGTTGGTATAGTGGAAAGATCATAAGAATATAGTCATAAGATCTGGGGTAGCGCTACTCACAAGGGCTTTGTGCTTCCCAGCACACATGGGAAGTGATGGCTTCACTGGCTAGGAGTGTCTGTGTAGATAGAAGGGGCAGGGAAAGGCTTTTGAGGAGGGGGAAAGATCATGGAAGAATGATGAGCAAAATAATGACATGTCCAGAGAAAAATAAAGGTACCATTTTGACCAGAAAGTTGAATTACAGAAGAAATCCTGTTTACAAAATCCTTGTGTTATTCTGAGGGATCTTTGGAGTTTTAGAGCAGAGAACATGATTAAAGCAACATTTTTGGAGAATCAATTTAATATCCAATAGGCTGGGCAGACTTTGAGGAAGGAGGGAGAAATGCATCCCACCTTTTATTAAGCTACTGGAATTAGTGGATTTCTCTATTCATTCAACAAACATTTATTGAGAATGTACCATTTATTGAAATTGTTCTAGTTCATGAACAATCTTCTGTGAACAAGATAGACAACACCTCTTTTCATGGGCCATGCATTCTAGTGAGGAAAACAATGAACAACAACAAAAAGTCAGATAGTGATAAAGTCCCACTGGAGTCTTAGAATGAGGATAGTCATAGAGTAGCCAGGGGCTTTCTCTCTGGAGAAGTGACGTAAATTCCAGACATTGTGTTCGTGTGCTTTAGATTATTCCATTTTATTCTCAAAACAATTCTACAGGTAGATATATATATCTCGCCGCCTGTGTATATACATACCTATGCATATATATGCATATTTATGTGTATATGTATATAGATTTATATCAACCTGTCAAGTGTACAAATACTAAAGGGAAATTCAGAAATAAAAATCCATGCTTACCTATTCACAATGGCCAAGATAATGGAATCAACCTAAGTGTCCACCAATGGCTTAATGAGTAAAGAAAATGTGGTATATATACATAATGGAATATTTTTCAGCCATAAAAAGGAAATCCTGTCATTTGCAGCAACATGGATGAAACTGGAGGACATAATGCTAAGTGAAATAAGCCAGGCACGGAAAGACAAATATCGCGTGTTCTCACTCATATGTGGCAGCTAAAAAAGTTGATCTCATGGAGGCAGAGAGTAGAACGGTGGTTACCAGAGGCTGGGGAGGGGAGGGGAGTGGGGGAAGAAGAGAGATTGGTTAATGGGTACAAATATACAGTTAGAAAGAATAAGTTCTTGTGCTCGATAGCATGGTAATGTGACTACAGTTAAGAATAATTTATTGTATATTTCAAAATAGCTGGAAGAAAAGATTTGGAATGGTCCCAACACAAAGAAATGAAAAATGAGATGATGCATCTCCTAAACACCCTGATTTGATCATTACACGTAGTATGTGTGTATCAAAATATCACATGCACCCCATAAATATGTACAATTATGATATATCAATTAAAAAGAGTTAAAAAATCCATGCCTAACAGCGGTTTTGGAAGCTTTTAAAACTGTGGACCCCTTTCATAAAATGGAAGCCCAATATACAAAATAAAAGAAAGTAGAGTTTCGTAGGCAAATGCTTATTACCCCCACACTTTATCCCATGTGAGCCTGTGGCTGAACCCCAGGACTCTGCATCACCCCATGTGTTTACCCCACCATGCATCTCCCGGTACTGTTAAGCCATGGCGTGGCCTCGCCATGGGATGGGGAGCTTCTTGATTAGGATAATGGAAAGAAGAATAGGGCCAAAGGCCTGGAAGTGAGAGGAGAATCGATGTTGGTGACTGATCAGAGCTCAGAAAGGAGGGACATGAAACAATCAGGATGTCTTAAGATTCCACCAGGATCTCGGGGAAAATGAGATGCTCATTCCTGATGGGATGAGGAGCGTGGCAGGGAGGAAAGTGGAGTGTTAACCACAACATGAGAGAAGGTCATCCCTGTGGTGATGCCCACTTGTCAGAGAGAGACGAGACTAGAACATGGGGGAACCCAGAGAAGAGAGGTGGGAGCCGTCAGCACACACATCAAACTGGACATTGTGACAGAGGACCAGCCAATGAGGTCGAGAAGGCAGGAGTCAGGAAGAGAACCGTGGAGGCGCCATGTTTCAGAAGCGAAGTGCGGGACGTCTCAAGACTAAGTGCCGCCTCCGCGGTGTGGCTGCTGCAGAGAGGCCCAGCAATGATTCCAGGCACTCCCAGGTTCAAAACCATTTGGTGCTCCTGCAATGGCCTCTCCAAATTGAGGTCAAGGGGGAAAGCATTGCCTCCATAATATAAAGGACTTTTCAGCAGTAAAACTGCAAGCATTTCCAGAGAAATTGGCTAGTTTTATGGGTTTTCTGACCAGCACTGATAGTAAAGCAATAACCTTCCCTTTCCCCCGTCCTCACACTGACCTTGTATCCACCCCAGCCCACGAGCACCCCCACTCCTCCCGGAGCTAAATGGGCGGGCGCCCCTTACAGGATGGCTGAGGCAGAGGGGACCGCGCGGGTCCCTGACAGCCCAAATTCTCCCAACTCCTCCCTTTGCATCACCATGTCCCCAGGTATCGTTTGTCTTTTTTTTTTTTTTAAAGCCTCTTAATCTTTCTTTTTCTTCTCTACTACCCCGTCAGCTGCTGCTCCCCTCTGGCTTGAATGACTGCTGTGTTCTCACCAAAGGCTTTTCCTCCGCCCAGTCTCTTCCTGACCCGGTCCATCCACCGTCCCATCCCTGTGCTGTTGCTCCTGTTCAGAAGCCTGCAGGGCCTTTCTGCAGCCCCTTCAAGGTAAGATGCACCCAGTGGCCTTCAGCGTTTTCTCTCGTTTCTCAACCCAAGCGCCCTGCTCCTCCTGTTCCTCAGTCCTCCCTAAGACAGCTCAGTCCTCATTCCCTGTCCATTTCTAGCTTTTGCTCTGGAGAGACGTGAACAGAATGCATTGCTGTAAGTGTCATGAAAACACATCAAGATGGCCCTGGAACATACACACCACAGCCCTTCTTGAGCCTCGCTCGCTTCCTCTCCCCGTCCCAGCCGGCCCTGTTAGGAGGGCTCAGGGGCAAAGTCAGAAGGAAAGGTGGGGGGTGGACATCGGCTGCAGATAGAACTTGGCCATGGTTTTAGAGCTGACATGCTAGTAGGTTAGACTGTATTGAAATGCCGCATGCCCTGTTTGGCACTAGCGCCCAAAGTGAAACAGCCTTGGTTGGGTTTCATGTCCTCCACAATGTCTTCCCGGACCAGCACACTCGGTGTCTCCCCCTACTCTGGAGTATTCCAGGGCCTAGAGTTTGTAGAGCACACATGGGTACTCAGGATTATGCTATCTGGGTGCTAACCATAGCTCACTTAATTATTTCATATATCTTTTGTCCCTCCAAGTAGACGGGGTTATACCCCATCCATCTGTGCCTGTCTGTTTATCATCCATCTACCATTTATCTATCTATAATGCATCTACCATCTATTTATCATCTATTATCGATTTACCTGTCAATCATCCCTCTATCATTTATCATCTATCATCTATGTATTCATCTATATTTATGTATCATCTATTTTTGGTGTCCTCCCATGATGCTCAACACATGGCAATATTTGATAAATTAACATGGTTGCTTGTTTTATGATAAAAAATAATTATGAACAGCTGGACGACAGAGGGGAGAGGAGGTCTGCAAAGAGCTTAGTGAGGCTGTTTGGTTACACGGGATGTGTGGTGTCTGGGAAAGGATCACCGTCCTTCTGGTGCGTTTCATTATGACTGTACTTGCTGACATTGCTGTAATCTGTGACCAGCCTAGGCCACGTGACCAAAGCTTTGCTCACAGTTCAAACAAACAAAGGATAGACTCCCCCCTCACTCTGCGCTCTTGGAGGAATCGGTGGGATTAGGGTTCAGTGATTAGTCTTGAAAGGATGGAGTAAAATGGCCTTAATGACTTCTAGCTGTGGGGTCAGCTCATCTTTTCCTGTTTGCTATGCTAGGCATGGCTTGGAAGAAATCCGGCTGCGTTTCTTCAATCAATACACCATGTCTACATCCAAATGAGTGTGTCTTTTAGAATGTTTCCCTTGGGAGACTATACTTATTTCAGCAATGCTGCCATGGCTGAACTATAGACGAATCTAGAAACTTAAAGTAATCCTGAAGACTTAGTTTATTTCTTTAAAGGGAAAAAAATCTTTCTTCCTCTAGCCTGACTTAAAGAGAAACATTGTCTTGAGGTGTTCATCAATAAATGCAACCGTGCTAAAATATAGGGGATGAAGACCATGGAGAAGACAGGTATCTGGGGTCTGGATCCTCATTTTGTTTGCTTGATGTGGGAAAACCTGGCAGCACAGAATGCTGCGACTCTTTGCACAGCAGGATTATACACTGCAGAAGTTAAACTTATAGAGGATAAATCTCATTTAAAGAGTCCTCTGCATGGTAACTGCAAGTGTGATCTTGCAATGTCTAAACTTATTTCTACATTAAATTTATTTACAATCGATATAATCACATGACTATATATGTAAATATTTAATATATTTAATGCCATTATTTTATTTTTTCCACTCTAAATTTATTTACATGTCATCCTGTTAACAAAAGGGACTTTAAGACAGTTTATGTAAACATATAAAAAAATAAAAATAATGACACAGCAAGGCAATCTGTTGTTACATGGTTTTTTAAAAGAATATGAATCAGTTTTAGCTATAAGCAGAATGTTTCTAGCTAACAAGTGACCTCATGGGCATTTTGTTTCTCTGGTTTTTTCTCTGTGACACAGAACCTGGAATACGTTACTTCTTAAAAAATGATGGGCACCTGAATGAATAACATCAGCTTTGCACTTGTCCTCTGTGGGCATCTCTTGCCCTGGGTGGGGGTTGATCTAGTGTGTTTTCAGATCACATCTGCACTTGTAGAACACTCTGCTCCTGTAGACAATCTGGGCAATGTCTACATGTACAGAAGAGCACAAACACATCTAGCTATTATGTGAAGACAGTATCTCCTTATCAGCTATTCACAAGGCTTTCTGTGCTTCTAGGTCAAATAGTGAACTTAGGACTTTGGATATATATTCAGTTTCTTCATTTTACAGATGATGAAAGAGAGACCCAGGAGGTGAAGTGTGCCATCTGTGGCCATAGAGCTCATTAGGGGAATCGTAATCCACTGGGGCTGTGCCTCCTTGTCACATCAAAGGTTTTCAGGGAGGCCAACAAGCTCCAAGGCTCAGAGGTCCTCAGATCTACAATGAAGGAGCACACAGAGACCTCCTCATCTGGGCTTCGAGACCTGGGGGAGCGGTTGCAAAGATGAACCTGTCCCTGGTTTGGGCGGCTGCCTGATTTCTAATCCCTCCCAAAGCGGAGCGACCTGTACCTTGTAGTCCATCTGCTCTGAGCAGTTGAACACGTAGACCATGACACCCAGTGCACGGCCCAGGTCCTTGGTGGTCTCGGTCTTGCCTGTGCCTGCAGGTCCTGCCGGAGCCCCACTCATGGTCAGGTGCAGAGACTGGGTGAGGGTGATGTAGCACCTGCCAAACACAGGAGAGCACAGTTCATCCTCAGGGCCCCAGGTGGCCCTGCTGGGGCCCAGGAAGACAGGGCTGAAGTCCAAGGCCATGTGAGGCCTGACACGGCTTCTGCAAAGGAAAGCCCAGAGACCCCCACTCTCATCTGCTGCCCCAGTGCTGCAGGAAGGACTTTGTAGAGAGCAATCTGACCAGGACACTCCCTCTCTAAAGGGCGTCAGTGGCTCTCTGCTGGGCTCTTCTTGGTCTTGCCCTGCTGACTTCTCTAGCTTCCTTTCTCACTCTCCCCTCCCCCAAACCCCAACACTCTGAGGTCCAGCCATACAGAGCCATGTCCACTTGCTACACACACCCGCACCCTGCTTCTCCTCTCTTCTCCCCCTCCCAGCCCCCAACCCTTTGCATCTACCCGGATGATGATCCTCTTCAAGCTTCACCTGGCTAATGCTCACTAAGCTCTCAGAACTCACATTGGACATTACTTACCACAAGTATTCCCAGGTCCCCTAACACTGGAGTGAGTGAGTAGCCGCTCTCGCAGCTGAGTTCCTACTCCACTTTAACTTCCCATGGCATCTATCATATACACCTTCTAGAAATGTCTGCATAGGTACGCGAAGAAGAGGCTATGTTTTATTTGCTTTTTCTTACATCTCCAGAACAGCGTAGCTCTAGCACATACACTCCCTCAACAGGTATTTATGAAACACATGAACGAATCTGTAAATGAATGGATCACTCAATCTATTTACTCCTTCTGCGACTATATTTACTAATGACAATAAGATAAACTCAGTTTTAAGCTTATTTCTAGCACTTTTAAAAAGACCTTGTATTTCCATTTGGTGTTGGTTTAAGATGTTCCTTTGGGTAATAAGCACATAAGAAGATGTTCAAGATCATTGGTCATTAGGGAAATGCAAATTAAATTCACCGTACGATACAACTACACACTACTAGGATGGCTAGAATCAAAAAGACAGACAATTACAAGTGTTGGTGAGGGTGTGGAGAAATTAGAAACCTCATACATTGCTGGTGGGAAGGTCAAATGGTACAGCCACTTTGGAAGCCAGGATGGGAGTTTCTTTAAAAGTAAAGGATACCATGTGATTCTACAGTTCCCCTCTTTGGAATTTTTCTGAGCTAAATAAGAACATATATTCACATGAAGACTTGTGGATAGTACAATACTCACCTGCTCATAGCCCTTGTTCATAGTAGCAATATTCATAACAGCAAAGAACTAGAAATAAGCCAATGTCTATCAACAGTGAATAGATGAACAAAATGTGGTCTATCCATGCAGTGGAATACTCTTCAGCAGTATAGAGGAATGAAGTACTGAGCATGCTACAAAATGGATGAACCTTAAAAACATCATGCTAAGTGAAAGAAGCCAGATACAAACGATTATATATTGTCATTGCATTTATATGAAATGTCCAGAAAAGACAAATAAAGACAGCCAGCAGATCTGTCTGGGATTTGGGGTGGGAGCAGGAATTTACTGCAAATAGAGCCAAGGAAATGTTCTAAAACTATATTATTGTGATAGTTTCACAACTCTATATTTACTAAAAATCATTGAATTGTACACTTGTAACAGGTGAACCCTGAGGCATGTAAATTATATCTCAATATCGCAATAAAGCTGTTAAAATTGTGTCATTGGTCTAACTTTTTAATATCTAGCAAATCAATACCTAGACTCTTGGCATACAGTCTGGATCGTCTCAAGGGCCTTCCAAAATTAATTCTGTTTCTGAGTCTGATGTCTTGAGATGACCAGGTACTCTGAGTTAATGCCTTTCACGCCGGATGGTGACGGGGTTTCTACTGACTTCACTAAGTCTAGAATCAAAATAGTTTTGAGAAGACTTTAAGTAAGTTCCTTTTTTTCCCCTTTAATTAAGTGCAAAATTCCATTATCTATTTCAGCCTTTCAAAGTAAAACCCAGGCAGGCAGTCTCCCAGGCAGAGAGGAGAGGTGTGTGGAATTATTACCCCATTGCCAGCTTGCCTGTATAATGGAATAAGTTGACTCTGCTGATCATGGGAACTTAGGCTGTGTTTAACCCCTGGCCACCCGGGCTCGTGCAGCTGCCTCACTTTCCCTATTGACATTAGAACGTTGACCTTCACATGGGCCATGAGGCAAGGTGAGGTGAGTCAGGGTTAAGGTAAAAAGTTGGGTCTCCTCTTGTCCTTCTTGGCCACTGTTACCGTTGGGTGACGCTTCCTTCCTCTCCCAAACGTTCACGGATAGATCTTCGTAGAGTCCTATGTGCAGCCTTAACTGCACCTGCCCTCCTGGCTTCTGAGATTTTGGCTCCAGATTGGTCCGGTGCCTTCTGCCTCTGCCAGCCTCAGGCTTCCTTTAGAACTGCTCGGGGCCTGCGGCAGCCTGTGCCTCCC